>OMLC01066418.1:0-19374 GCA_900302585.1 Regalecus glesne | reverse complement strand
ATTCAGAATGTATAACATACATTGTAGAATAAATAGGATTAAGAAACCGAGCACTTACATTTGCTGAAAGATGCACAGCGTATTATCCAATTCCGAAATATAGTCCAATTGTTTCATCACAGAAAAAAAGATACCAGAGTATAAAATTACTTGTCATCAACAGTAAACTGATAGCGGAGACCAGAACTGTGACCCAAATTTGAAGCATTGCGCTGAGCACAACCTGAAATTCAGTTTAATAAAAACAAAATGTTTACAGTTGACATGTAACACTGATGTGACCTCTATCTGATAACTCCTTTTCAGTCGTCAAAAGGTCCTTTTGGCGTCCTTATGGCTTATGTTTCCTCTCACAGTTCCACGCATGCATTTTATTTTTAAACTTTATTTAATACCTGACCAGTGTACCATCAAAATCATCATGAACAGGGATTAAAATTAGTGATAGATAACCATAATCTCCTTAGTGTCTCACCAAGGTCACGATTTAAAAAAAAAACTAAAAACAATTTCACCATCTATACTGGAGAGATTATATGGATACAAGAGACAGTCACGAGACTCAAGACGACACAGTATAATCAAAATGTTTAGAAAAAATAAAGTGCTAATGGAGACTACATGGGCATCTAATAGACATGTCAGGGAAATAACTACAAGCCTATATCAGTACTCGGCAGATGCGATAACATTTCCACTTGATAACCAATGATAATCCAAATCCATATCAAATGTGGGTTTTGAGCTATGACAACTTAGAGCCCTTGTAAAATGGACGGAACTGTCCTGTTGATGGGAGAGAAGCTGAAATGAGTTAAAATTTGACTTTTTTTTTATATGAAAACTTGCAAGACTATTCAATGAGAATATAAATCAAACGTCAAACAAGGACCACCAGCCTTGACAGTTATTTAATGGTGATTTAAAGTAGCTACAGAACTCTTTAAAACACATCAGTAATGGGTAAAACTTTTAACAGAAACTTTCTCATCTCACCCCCCCCTCAAAAAAACAACAAACACTTCCTTGGGACTGTATCAGCACCAGTGAGCCATTGACTTGAGGGTTAATATCAATTTTTCTATTCTTATATGCTATTCAGCTAAAGCATGGTTGCACCACTCCTCGGGCACTCCACTCCAGTCTGGCAGGTTGGAGTGGTCAGTTGAAATACAGTCAGATGTTTTAAAGTTTATCCCTACGACTCAATCAAGAGGCTGAGGGTCAGCTATGGGCATGGTGTGTAGAACTTCATCAAGTAGCTGTAGAGCTCTGTGTAGATGGATCTCAATCCAGCATGGCGTCTCTTTGATGCTCTGCCGCGGATAGTCAGGCCCCCAGCCTTTCACAAAGCTCATCCGCAGGATGCAAAGCCTGCGTAGGTCATCAACACCAATGCCTGCAGCAGCAGACAAACCTGATGGGGAGTTGTAAGAAGTAAATTATTAGAAAGTGTTAAATCAAAAGTTACTGGCACAATGACAAGATGGCCTTGAAGGTATCTGCATGCATTAAATTAATTAATCTGTAAGATGCATCATCCAATCATGTCAGCGAGTAAATCTAACATGTCCTTTTTGGACATGTTAGATTTATTTCTGCTGTTTATTGAGATTTTGAATAAACAGGGATAAATATAATAATAATAATAATGATCATGATAATAATAATACCCATCCGTCATCAACCGCTTATCCAAAATCAGCTCACAGAGTCATGCTGGACCCTATCCCAGCATTCATTGGACGAAGGGACAGGTTGCCAGTCCCAATGATAATAATAATAATGATAATACATAAGTACTCTATATATGTGTGGCAGATAAAATGCATATGAACCCAATGTATAAAAAACGTGTGAGTATAATATATAGACGTAAAGTGTAAAATATAGGCTACATGAGGCATCTTTATCATGACAGCGGTGAGGCTAAATCCATGAGTGTAGGGGTAGAAGTGGTGGTGTGCAGTAAATTGTAATGGAGATGGTCCTTGAGTTTAGATGAGCAGTGAAAAAGGGGGTGGGGTGCCCATAGAATGGGTTATACCACCACATCACAGAAGCACTTTAAAGTTCAGCTCAATGTCTGTTGTGTAGGGTAGGCTTTTACGATGAGGGTAAGGCTTTATTTATTAGATTGTGACAAGAGAGGGGAGGTAGTAAGGAGTTGAAGAGCCTGACTGCCTGGGGTAAAATTATTGCAGTCTTGTGGATCTGGCCCGGAAACAGCAGTACATTTTTCCAGATGGCAGGGGGATGAGCAGTCCTTGAGAGGGGTGCTGAGAGGGGCATTTCATTATTGCTGGTGGCCCTTCTTATACAGCAATTGTGAGAAATGCCCTGGATAGTGGGGAGGCCCAATCCCTATCTTCTGTAGGATCTTGTGGTCCAAGGTATTGCAGTTTCTATACGAGGTAGTTGTATAGCTGGTGAGGATGCTTTAGATGGTGCCTCTGGAGCACATAGTGGTTACGGAGGGATGGCATTTTTTATCCCTGGGAATTGAGAAGTGTACAGGATGCCGCAGTAGCCCAATGGTAGGGCATGCATTTTAGGGACTGACGAATCTGAGGCAGCGAGTTTGAACCCACCACAGATCCCGTTACCACAGACCTCCTACTACTGAGCTACTACCATCCTCCACCACTTCATTATGCTGGTTTCAGAAAGTTTAAAAAAAGCCAGATCCTAATCCTTCTGAATTGGACCACTGGAAAGCTCCATCCTGGCATTATCTGATGTTCTGACTTAGCCTTTGTTTGAAGTAAGCCAAAACAAGCCATTCACAAAATATATAAACTCATCTTACACCAATAAATGTCAATAAAACCATAGCTTTCAGATAGTATTTTATGACTGAATTGAACCAAATTCCACTACCGTGTAGCAAATAACTTTTAATATGTAGTGGCGATAACTATGTCAATTTCACAATAAAAGCATTGAAAAAAATTCACCTTTTAAGATTTTTAAACATTCAGTTTAGAATATAACTGATCAAAGTCATCTTTAACAAATCATTATATCCTAAATATCAATGAATGTTATGATCCATGAATACACCAGAATATTTCAAAGTCCTAAAAACAGGCATCGTTTGAGAGGTGAAACTGCAAAAATTAAATCAATTTATACCACAAGACAACAAAAACTTTGATCATTATCACCGTGCCATTGCATGAGCGTATTAACATAGGTAGAGAGATAAGTAGTATTGAGAGACTCACTGATAGCAGGGGCGATGCCTCCCACAGAGCCAGGTCCTGGTATGTTCCCAGCCACAGCTGCTGCCTGGGCTGCAGCTGCTGCCTGGGCTGTTGCTGCCTGCTGCTGCATCTGCCTATGGCACTGACGCAAGTCAAACACCTAGCAGGGCACAAGATACAGGTTAAAGGTTGCTGACAAGATCACAAAAGTCATGGAAGTCATAAAGGATGCCCCCTTTCCAACAAGCCAGTTCAATACATGTCCTCCCTGCTAGTTACCCCAGTCAAGTGTAAGTTTTTATTGTGGGATGGAAACATCAAGAAAAAACAACATTTCACCTGTGAAGACAGCCACGCAAGCTCACAGAAGAGGACTGCTGAATGCCGAAGCATGTACAAGTCATCTGTCCTCAGTTGCAACACTGATTTCTAAGTTCAGAACTGCTTCTTGAAGCAGTGTAAGCAAAAAAAATGTTCATCGGGAGCTTCTTGAAATGGGTTTCCATGGCCGAGTAGCCATACACAAGCCTTAAGACTACTACATGGAATGCCAAGTGTTGGCTAAAATGGAGTGAAGCACATCACCATAGGAGTCTAGAGCAGGGGAAACGTATTCTCTGGGGTGACGAATCAGGCTTCACTAGCTGCCCATCTGTTAGATTAATCTGGCTTTGGCAGATGCCAGGAGAACGCTACCTGCCTGAATCCATCATGCCAACTTTAAAGCTTGAAGGAGGCTAAAGCTGTCTTTCATAGTTTGGGCTAGGCTCCTTGGCTCCAGTGAAGGGAAATCTTAATACTACAGGACGACAATCTGGAGAATCGGGTGCTCCCAACTTTGTAGCATCAGTTTGAGGAAGACCCAACCCCCACCCCATGCACAAAGAGAGGTCCATAGACACAGCTTGACGACTTTGGCGTGGAAGAACTCGACTGGCCTGCACAGAGGCTTGACCTCAACTCCCATCTGCCAAAACCTTTGGGATGAATTGGAACGCAGGCTGAGAGCCAGGCCTTCTTGTCCAATGTCAGTTCCTGACCTCACTAATGCTCTTGGGGCAAACTGCCGCATCTTCATTCCAAAATGTAGTGGAAAACCTTACAAGAAGAGGAGAGGCTTCGGAGCAGCGAAGTGGGGGCCGACTCCATATTGATTCCCATGGTTTTCCAATGAGATGTTCAGCAATCGTATGTGGGCGGGATGTTTTAGTGTCCATATACTTTTAGGTATTTAGTCTAAGTTACAACCTTGTTATGCCAATTTCCCTTTGGCTGTTTTCTGTAATTATTTTTGGAGTAAAACATAATAGGAGAGCCATCTTATTTGGGCATTGTGTTCTTGCACTTCAATTTCTCCTCCCCATGTAAGCCATCCTGTTGTATAGGAGCAGTGGGAAGAGGTTCAATGTCTTGCTCAAGGACACATCAATTTGAAGGAGCTGGGGATGGAACCAGCGACCTTTCAATTACTAGACAGCCTGTTCGACCCTCTGAGCCTTGTCACCCAAAATGTGAGTTATAAAAGATTTTTACTGTGTACAGAAGAATTCCGGAAGTTAAAGAACAAGCATTTTATGGTCTACCACTACCCTGTTTACTAACTAACCACCACTTACTTTTTACTGTCAGATAGAACCTCATCTCTCAAACTTTGAAAGCCCAAAATTATTCAATTTTTTAAGTTTCTTTGATATGGATTAAATCTATGTGAGGGGCGTTTGTCCAAATGTGAGAGGAATATATTGCCATCACACCTTGATGTAAGCACTTGGATAGATCTTGTGAACTGCGTCTCCAGGGGCACGCCCAGCCTCTCGATCCAGGTAATAGCTCTGCACAAACACTGCATGATCACTTAAGCAGCGCACCCAGACATCTCCCTCCCCTTTGCACTCCAGCTGCACACCTTTTCCAATGTGAAGCCTGGAACGAGAAGTTGGGGTGGAATGAGCAAAAAAAAAGATAACAGCTGAATCTGACTAATATTTGGCAATAATGTAAAGAAATGAAGACACTTCATCACACAAAGAAATCTTTATTAAACTAAATTGACTGATTGTGCAACAACTGGATATGGTGATAGATGCTTCGGTTTGGTACCTGGCTCTCTCAATGTTCTCTGTTCTGTGGACATTGCTCAGCTGACCCAAGCAGAAACGGTCTCCTCCCGAGGGGTCCACATATCCATCCACAGTCACAATGGGGCAGGTAGAGGGCACCTTGAATGTCTCCCCGACCTGGACATCCATCTCAAAGTACGCAATGGAGCACCAGTACTCTGGTGCTGGAGCAAAGGGAAAAGCAACTTAAGTAGAGGTTTAAATATAAAGGATATATGCTATTTAGGGCTTGATATTCACCTGGGTGGTTGGATATGGGTGGCTGGAATGCAATCTCATTGGCAACAGGCCCTGAAAAATATAATATTTACCAAACAGGAAAGAAGAACTAAATCAAATAAAAATCACTGTGATTTTAGTTGCACATCCCTATTGAAAACTGAGCATGGAATAACTCATAGTAGGAAAGTTAAATGCAATTCAGTGATCTCAAAAAAAAAATTAAAAAAAAAAAATCAACAACTTTGTCTGTTACTCTTGTGATTTTTATCTCTATCTTCATGATGGTTATCAATTGCAATAATACAATCAAGGTAGCCTACCTTTATCTTATTCTGAAACCAAATGTTGTATCTCCAAAATATGTGACTCTGAGAAGTCAGTTTTACATGTCAAGATTGGTCCCCATGTTGTGGGGGTGGACATGGACTTAGAAGGAGCTTAGGAAATTAAGACCAGATACCCTTCCTGATGCCCAATGTTGGGTTCGAACCCGCAGGGCACTATTAAAAATGTAAAATGATCAAATGTAAAATGTTACCTATTTCTGAATAGTTTGACTAAGGTGTTTAAGTTAAAAATCTACAGGTGATTTTCAATACGAAAACCACCTTAGCCCGACAGCCAAATCCCAACACAAGAGCCCTGACCTCTGAAGAGGTCAAGGGAAGGATACCTAACAATAATAATAATCTCATTTATATATTATATAACTGTGCATATTAATGAACATTTAGAATGTAAATATATCAGATTTAACCACCATGCAAATTTCAATCTGTTGTCCTAAGCAGGAGTTCAGTGAATTGCTTAAGGACACTTCGGCACACTTTCTGAAGGCACTTGGGATCAAACCATCTCTTCTGACTACCAGATGACCGCCGTACCTCCTGAGTTATGCTGCCCCTAGATGGCTCTCAGATTGCAGCCTCCAAATGAACAGGTGGGGATAATATAACTACACTATTAAATGATCAGGGTATACAACTGCATACAGGTTTTGGTGTGGTTCTCAAATATGATTTCTAAATTTACATTACTTTTCAGTGGCCACACATCAGACAGCAACCACTAAAGAAATTTTAAGTGTCATGTAGTCACTGTCCTGTTTTGTGAAAGCCTTGCGGGAAATTGGTGGATATGGCCAAACTCCAAACACCAGTGTCTATTTGGGTACGATTTGAATTGTGCTTTACAGGTTAATCATTTACTGAGCTGAACTCTCAAGGAGGCTCACCATTAGCAAACTAAAAGGATAAAATTGCAAAAAATAAAGTTGCACAAAAATACCCCCGATGTATTCCATAAATCTGTCCAATTGCCCAAGTATAGTGACACTTTTGATCATTTTGGATATTTGACATTTGAAGTGTCATGGTCGACTTATGACCCATTGGATGAGTATCAAGTACTCACAATAATGCCCTGTATGTGGCATGGGTGGGTGGTGCTGTAGATGTCCATTTTGGTGTTGAGGCACAGTGGGAGTGAAGCTGCTGTTTCTGGTCCAACCGGGGGTGGAATCTGAAAATATTTAGAAAAAAAATGTCTTTGTAAGTAAACAATTGTTAGCCTGATCTACAATCTGAGCAAAGAAACAAGGTCTTGCTAAGACGTGACAATTTATAGAACTACTTAATTAAATCCTTCTGATAGAGGCAATCTTTTTGGCTTCATACGATCGGTTATTAATATAAATCCAGTAATTATTTCACTCATGTATTGAGCACTCCTCCAGCATTGGTGGTTAAATTGAAGATCATATATTATACATTACGAATGTTAGAATACACAATTTCACTAACTGTTTGATTACTCATTTCCTTTTGCTGCGTAATAAAATAATCTGAATTTAAAGAAAATGACACATATTCTAGAAATGATTACAAATATCAAATTGATATTTTACCATCTTTTACAATCAAATGGTGTTCTGTCCAGGATGTTTGCGCACCTTGTAGGACTAATAAAGGAATTTCTTATCTGACTCCGTGGCCTGACTTTGGATAAGTGGTTGACGATGGATGGATCGATTTTACTATGAACAGTAACATCTGTCCTTGCACCACTTAGTAATCCTGTATATTTCTGAGCAACTCAGTGATGAAGGTAACATTTAATTTTGCTTCCCCCAAATTCCCCATATAGGATAGTGATTTTTGCAAGGAATCCCCCATTGGTTTTGTGTGTAGTTATGATTTACATATGGTTAAAATTATAGTGTCTCACTTGAGGGTCCAGCACTGATGCTGGAGAAAGCAGATGTGGAGGCTGAACTGCCACCTTCAGATGGTGGAAGCAGGGCTGGGCTGTTAAAACTGTCTGGAGGACCTGGCCTTGAAGGGGGGTGCTGGATAGTCTGAAGGTGGCTCTCAGAGCTGGTATGAGAATGTTGATTATCGAAGTCATATTCATCCTTAACCAATAGTGGACCTGATAGGGCAGCACAGAGAATAAGACTTGGTGGACAAAATGAAACTACAGTAACAGTGGAAATATTCAACCCTTACCTGTACTTACCTGAAAGGGTCAGTCCCGACAGGTCTGTGTGAATAAAAGAAGAGAGATAGGATCACTGATCATTCAAAAGTAAGCTTTTCAGAAGAAAATTAAATATCATTGATATCATCTTGGTCTTTATCATCCTTCATCAGCCAAAATTAAATGATCTCTGTCAAGATTAATAAAAAGCTTCAATTGCTACTCACCAATGCCTGGCGACACAACTCTCTCATAGTGGTATGGGTTGACACAAACATTGTCACATTTCAGGTCAAAGGCATACTGGCAGTATTTCACATGTTTTAACTCATTCTTGTGTAGATCCGGCCACCGCCACAGACGGGCATACACGACATGAGGGAAACCTTTGCGCCCAGCAACCTACAAAGTACATACAGAAAGTTCACAACGTGAATATGACATTCAATAATGTTTACCATCTCTAATTGGTGGAAACTTGATCCAGAATTTACACCAGTATGTGACACCTCTGTCACGTTAGATTCCTCTCAGAGGTGTGGATTCAGATGTCACAATTTACACTGGCTTTGTTGCAAAGGCATCATTGCTGTAGTTTTAGACATTATATAAGCAATCAGCTCAAGGAAGCACTGGTATGCTCAAAGTAATTGGCTGAAAGCTGATCTCCAATGAATTCAATAGGTGATCAATATATTTACAGCCTCAAACAGTGCAGAGAATAAGAAGAAAGGTAAGACCAACAAATAAACGTAGACCTTGTCATTTAAATATGGACTACAATTATATTTGGTTTTGGCTTATTTGTGTCCTGCAGGTCGATAAGTTAATTTCAAAATTGTCAACACGTTCCGTCATTTAAGATAATACTTAAAATTAATGGGGCAACCGCATATGGAAGCACATGAAATAAACCCCCAACCTCACATAAAAATGTCAGTTAACTGTTAATTATTGCTGCAATTGCTAGCCATTCAAACAGCTTCATGGGCTTCAGTGACATGTGGGAGTGATAAAAAGCGACTGAGAGTGTAAAAAATGTGTTCTCCCAAATGTATGTGTATAACATCTGCAAGATGTTGAGATAGAATTGACCAATTTACTTAAGTTGAGGTATTTCAGCTCTGGATGTGAGCAACACACGTCTGGTGCAAGTTCAGAGTGTCACAGTAAGGCGAGTCTGCTCATCTGGACATGTTTGAGAGAAACGTCTCATCACTGGTGACTCCTTCAGTCTCAACTGACCACAGGTATCCTCACCCTTATAAACAATACAGTGGGTTAATGGCCACATAAAGAGTGATGAAGTCTCTATAAACATGCCCAAACGAGTAGAGTCAATTCAAGTTGATTTGTGTAGCCTGTTGTTAGAAATTTGACACAGTGGTACATTCACACATCTTGTCTTTAGGCCCTTGCATAAGAAAAGGAATAACTCCCTTAGAAATATTTCAACAGGGAGAAAAAGTAACAACCTCAGGAAGAGTAACAGAGGAAGGATTTCTCTCCAAAGATGTGTAATGTGCAGATGTGGATGTTGTCTACACAGAATAAAACCAAATTTAAGAGGATAGCAGCGGATTTATCTCTCTGTCCTTTCTTTGCCTTGATTATTGACCATGCATAAAGACAAGAATTCAGGGCAAAACCACGAAAGCTTGTGTATCAATTGTTTACCTGCAGGCGCCCATCTAAGGTCCGCTGTATAGTCACACATTTGCTAGGATGAGCTCCATTAGTAGTGATGGCTGTTATGAGAGAATCCAATTCATCTTTCTTCTCTTTCAGCTTCTTGACAAGACTCTCAATGGCTCGCTTTGCAAAGCTTTCACTCTCTCCTCCTTGTCTGTGGCACATTAGGCTGTGCACGATGCTCAGGCAGGCATCATTACTCGTGGGAGTGTTTGTAATTGACATCCTGCTCCTCAACTTTCACTCTAAGGGAGGACTTAGAAGTTATATTCCCGGCTCCTTTATGAGAGGATGCTTGTCAAGATGAAACTAAATCAGAAAAGATGTAGTCCAGGATTAGCACCCTGAAACAAAAGGGAACAATGACATAATAGCAGTTATGCTGAGTAAAGACTTACAGCTGCATGATCATTGCTTTGGCTTTAAGAAAAATACTGCACCATAAACACTTGAAATCTATTCTTTTAAATCCCTCAATTCATCCTCTTCAAACCTGATTTAATATACATTGATAAATCATTCATAAAATCAGAGGCAGCATAGCTCAGGAGGTAGAGCGGTTGTCTGGCAATCGGAAGGTTACAGGATCGACCCCCAGTCCTGCACATAGCATGTCGAGGTGTCCTTGAGCAAGACATTGAACCCCTAACTGCTCACTTGATGTACATCGCTCTTTTTAACCATAGCCAATATGGCTATGTTTAAATTCAAATGGATGGTTGAGTTTTTCACAACTGTCCTGATTGTGAAAGAGAGGATGGTTGTCCTGTGGCAACATAAATGTATAATTAACCCCTCTTTTCAATATCTGATAACCACCCGTGTAGTACCTTTGACTACTGATCACATATGATGCACCATTATTGCTTTTTAGACTTGACCAGTTGATTTCTACTCTTAACTTCACCTATCTTATTTATGCCTTATTCTGTTATACCTTTTGCTTTATATTCATTTGTTTCATACGTATGTGTATGCATACATACACACACATCTTTAATAACGTATGTTTATTTAACGTTATTTTATCTTCATCTCGTGTTTTTGAAATGGAGTCTCCCAGCCAAAGCATTTCTCATGATTGTACAACGGGAGTGATAATAAACAGCTTGAATCTCGAATCCGGGGTTTCTAGTCAGTATTATCAGGTCAGCATGCCTCCGGAGGTTGATCGGTCGTCTAGTAATTGAAAGATTGGTGGTTTGATCCCAGGTTACTTTAGACACGCTTTTAAAGTGTCCTTGAGCAAGGCACTGAACACCCCCACCCCCTATCCAATTTCTTGAGACACCATGTGAAAATTAGCCTGGGGACTAAATCTGGTGCATTGCATTCTAAGTACTCATTAATATGCACTATCTCTATAGAGGACATCGTTATTATTATTATATTATTACTACTATCCCACACATGCAGTATACTATCGACGATTTAAAAAAAATCCATTCAGGTCAATCTATTGGAACAGTCATAAATCAGAATTTAGCGTTCAACGATTGCATTTGTGTTCTGTGCAATGCACGAAAGCCGCAATCCCATTCAGACCCTTGATTCGGGTAGATGAAGAACTTCAGCGAAATAATAATTCATTTATCATATGTTCCTTGTTTGCAAAAAAATGCTGACTGCATACGGAGTAAGACACAACCAAGGAAGGTAAAGGCGTGGGCTCTATGTCGGACTGATCGCTGACAATGTAAAAAAAAAGGTATAGATCCACACTACGAACCTGGCTATCCTGACATTACGCCTGCCAAATAGACTTTGCAAACAGCCGCTATAACCTGACCCATCCTGCCACCCTTTCTGCCGACCTTAGGCTTTTTCGTGACAAACGCTAACAGTGTTACGAGTGCGTTAGCTGGCTAGGTAGCTAGCTAGCTAGCTTCGACTGAGCGGATGTTATTTGCATCGCATCGGCTTCAACTGTTCCCGACCACCAGGCAACGCCAAAGCTGAGAAAAAACCCCTCAAATCCAAGCAGATAAGTTATTAAGCACAAAAGACTTACGGCGATTTCTCAAAAAGAGGCTGCAAATTTTTGACCATTCAAAGCAGCGTTGGCTCAATTCTGCCAGGCTTGATCAGGATGCGTTCCCATTAAAGTTATCGACCGATTAACTGCTCCTTCAGCTGTGCTCCTTTCAGCACTGACTGCCCCTGCCTCCGTCGACACACGGCGGCATGCTAGCAAGGAAGCGTCGTCTGGCAAATTAACTCCACGCTGTAATGCAGCTAGATGGCCAGAATATGAGGTAAATAGTCAAAACAAGGCAAACTGCTGCTCGGCTAAGTAGTCACGAAAATAAACACACCGTTTCTCTCCACCCACAAGGGCTGGGTTCAACCGCGCATGCGTACTTCTTAATGTCACCAGGCGTGGCGCTGCAGTCCACTTTTAAAGAAACTGAACACGTTCATTTGATGAGAATCAGCCTGGTGGCTAAAATCTGGCCTATTTACATCTTAAATATTCATCAATATGCACTGTTGGTTTAACAAGTGTATATTGTTATGGTTGCTCTATTGTTGTTGGAGTGGCAAAGCTCAGTGGTTATAACAGTAATCAACGACCGAAAGGTTGTATGTTCGATCCCCAGTCCTGTACAAAGCATGTTGTGGTGTCCTTGATTTGTATAGCTTACAAGTATGTTCCTTTTAATTTAAGTACACTTTGCATTTAAAGCCAAATATAAATCTCTCCTATTTGTATATCTATTATTTTTGATATGATGTTTAGGCTGTGGGCTGAAGGCACTTAACTGCCTTTTCTCAGACACAAATGATCCCCATTGACTTATGAGCCAATTTTTGGAGGTTGTGTAAGGCAGTGACCTATATTAGCCACTAAATGCCAGAGTCCCTCTGTCCATTACCCAGACAATTCAGCAGTCATTATTTGTTGGTCTTTCAGAGGACACTGTAGTTCTGAAATTGCTGTCCTATGGGGGAACACCATCCTTTTTGTTTACTCGGAGTTCTATCTATGGTTATGGACCAGCAGCAGATATAAAAAAGCCAGATGTTGCAGGTTCAAACCCTCCAGAAGGGCATCTGACCTTAATCCCCTAAATTCCATCTTAGTCCTAGTCCACCCTCAAAACATAGGACTAATGTTGCCAGGTAAAAATGGACCTCTCAGTCATTTTGGGACTATTTTAGTTTAGTTTTTTTTTTTATTCAAATGATGAGCATCTGACAGTCTTTAAAGAATTCTGGTGACTTCTCATGAAAGGACAACTTGTTTTATTGCTATTCTCTGGCAAAGAGGTTATAGTCCAAAATGTGTGCAGTATTAAAAGCTACAACTATTGAAACTGTTTTATGTTTCCTGAACTGAGCACACTCTGCTCATAAATTGCTCAACAGAACCCATGACTCACAGTGGGATGTAGGAATACATTTTATCACACAGACATCCCTGGACCTGGAGATCCATCAAGTGTGTTATGAAATCAATTCAGAAAGATATGTGTTTAAGAAGAGAGAGGTCCGTTTTGCATGTCACCATCAGTCCACACGTTGTGGGAGTGGACACAGACTTAGATGGAGCTTTAGGGTTCGAGGCCAGATGCCCTACCTGATGTTCCACGGTGGGTTTGAACCTGCAGCCTGTGGCTTGTCAGTTGCTGAAGCACACACTCGACCACAGAGGTTTCACAGACCCCAACGTTACATATCAAAGAATAAGCGACTCATTTGCTTCTGTTTGAATTTAGAATGTGGCTCACATTGAGATGACACTTGGTGAACTCACAACCCTTTACTTTGCTGTGTACTCTCGGCTTTTGCAAATATTCATCAAGCGATCCCACCACATTAGAAACTTCCCCAATGTAATTCCATAGTTATCTATTTCCAACTGTTAACAGCAGTAGCTAGGTGATGATGTGACATGATTTTTTTTTCCGTTAGTCCGGTTGCCATGGCCTAGATAAGGGCCCTGGCATGCCCGTGTCAGAAAAAGGAAATGGGAGGGATCACTGGGCACCTAGCGACCAGTTAGTTGAATCGACTATTGAGATTGTTGGTGTTGGCGACCAGGAATCTGACACCACCTTCTCTCAAATACTGCCCACTTGGAGTGGCGTCTCATCCTGAGTGATGGTCTATGAGACCCCAGGTTCTGACACCTCCTTATCACCGTTGCATGGTAGGGGGCAAAGAGTGGCTCGCCTGGCATGTGATGCTAGAGGCATTAGAGCTGAGGGGGGTGGAGTTGTGGGAGAAGCATGAATTAGCAGAGTGCTGTGATTCCCCTCCGATGAAGTGAAGGCACTATGCGAAAAACTGATATGAAGACATTTAAATTCATTTATTATCACATATATTAGCATTATCTCCAATACATTCTCTGCACCATTGCACTCCATCGCCTCTTATTTTCACCTGTATACAGTCCATCCTTGTGTATATATCTGAAGATTGTTGTGTTGTTATTCTATGTGAAATACCTGTGAGAACCATGAAACCAGAGTCAAATCTCATGTGTGTGAAAACCGACATGGCCGATGAACTGGCCATGCACCTCAGCTTTGGGATTGCAAGCTTATCTAATATAATGGAAGTTACGCAACAGCATCACTTTGTCAGAATTGGAAGAGGAACATGAAGCAGAAACTGAGGAAAGACAAGATTTTCACTGCAGTTGAGGATTTTGATTTTGGGATGGTACTAATGTAAAGGAAAACAGATGGAAAATCTAAAATAAAAAGAAAGAAGAGGAGAGCTCACAAAGATATCTGAAATGTAAATTTGTCATGTTTTATGAGAAATTCCATAAATCCATAATTGATTATTTAATGATATCCATGGCTCCAAAGTGCCAATGAGCACATAAAACATGTACACAGGTCTGACTTTGTGAGGCAAATTATTTATGTCGTAGTAATTTGTCAAGACTGTGGGACTTTAATTTTCGGTTGAATTCTAAAACCTCCTAAAATGTGTAGAAACAACACCGCGGTCCTCCCAGGCCGTTCAGATCTAGGAGTCAACCAGGAGCCCTAAAGGTGTATCTTGATCTTTCAGATGATGCTAACTTTTGCACTCGGAACATGCATAGAAATAGCAAAATTTTCTTAAACCGATTAATAAAAACATTTTCATGTTTTTATATTATATACTTTGAAGGATAATCGTGTAAATGCATAAAGCCCAGAGTTATAGTCCCATATTCAAAGTAGAACGCCGTCAACGCAAGTGTTCTTGTGCACTGTTGAGCTTGGTGCCTATGCACTCACCAACCTGTAGCAGTGTGCAGGTCTATCTCTGCAGACATGACTTCAGAGCTCTCATTCTTTTCTTTAGGAGCAAAACCCAAAGCTCCATCACGGTAAAAAATAGAATATAACATGTTGTGAACATCGCTGAGGCTACGCAGAAATCCTGAACTATCGAACGCTTCACATTCCACACAGAGCATCTTGATGCGGCTCCTTGACCTGCATACAATCGCAAATTTACATTCATATGATTATTTGCATCTCGGGTCCTGCAGCACAATAGAATTACAGATTTCTATTTCCATTTGACAAACTGAACAAAGTAACGACGATGAAAAGATGGATGGATGGATGGATGGATGGATGGATGAAAGGATGGATGGATGGATGAGATGGATGGATGGAAGGATGGATAGATGGAGGAAAAGATGGATGGATGGGTGGATAGACAGACAGATGAGAAAATTACTGACCACATAATTCGAAATGTATTTTGCGTTGTATGTCGTGTTGATTTAGCATTGCTAGCCTCGTCTCCCCAGATTGTGTCCACAGATTGAATCCTCAATGCCCATTAGTCCACAGTCTGTAGCGTTCAATTTCAATTTCAGAGCTATCTACAGCCACACTCTGCTACAACCATCCCCTCATACTTGTGGTCTAGAGTGGCCACTCCGTTATCGTAATAAAGGAGTAAAATGGGCTCCAGCTTAGTGGGAACACAGCAGGCACGTGAAGCTCTTTGTGGACGCTTGAGACTCAACAGGGTCTGGACTATGGCATGTTTGGTAGGCGAGACCTCGGAGGTCATAGGTGGGTTGCACACGCCGTTGCATTCGTAGGCTTCATAGCCCAGGGGGTGTATGACCCAGGCATCCCAACCGATTTCTTTAAAATCCACAAAGAGGGGCATCCTCTTGCATGGCTCACTCTTGGCATTGCGTCGGATTCGGGGAAGTGTGTCGTAGATGAGGTTGGACTGTAGCTGCACGAGAGACTGTCTGTTTGGTTCTCTCTGCTCGGTGTCATCATGGTTTGGACTGACATGCCCCGAGAGCGCCCGCTTGCCTTGGTCTAAAGCCTCAGGAAGGCCGTTCTCATGCTGGATCATCTGGCTGAGCTCTTGTTTATCCTGCTTATGGTCTCTGCTCCGATCATCCGAGAACACAATCATCACCGCGTTGTGTTTTCCCTCCAAACTCCTGTCAACGTCTACGCCGACTTTCTCTCCATCTTCTTCTGGGACCTCTGGTCCAGTCCCCTGGTTTTCTGACTCCAGACGTGCGATATGAACCTCCAGTCTGCCCGTTGTGCACCCTGACCTCCGCCAGAGTCTCACCACGCGAGTCAGGTCGAAGGACATCCAGCTATCCTCTTTGTCACGGATATGCTCTGTCACCAGTTCCTCTAAGTCCTTCATCTCCACCACCTCCTCTTTATCCCTTCTTCTCTCTTCTGTCCTCACCTCTTTGGTCCAGAGAACATCCTCGGGTATTTTGTAGATGGTCAGCTTGTGGTCAGGGCCCGCGTGTGAGCCCTGGGCCCCTTGGACCATGGCATAGAGGCGGAGCTCAGCGGCTGTTATGTGTTCGTGGTGTGGAATAGAGATATTGAACAGCAAGGGGTGTATCCTCACACCGCCGACCGTCACGCTGTAGAGGGAGGAATCTGAAATGAAGACGTCAAATGGTAAATGGACGGGTTCTTTAACGAGTTACAAATATCAGACAGGCTGTTTGGGTTTCGTATAATCCGAGGAATAAAAAACTGAGTTTGTCTCAGTGTGGCCTTTTTAGTTTTGGACCACAGCAACACTTGGGCTTGATTATTTTAAGGTAATATGGCTCTAATTATAATGGATTTAAGTTCCCGGTGCTGTATTTGTAATTTTTATAAATATGAAACGCCCAAATTTTATGTCTTTATGAATAGCAATCAAACGTTGTCCTTAGCATAGCATGTCGTTAAACAACTGTGCACATTTATCTCTGGAAAAAAAAACGTTTTATTAAGGAATTGATTTATGTTGATACACAAACGTTTTATGATATATCTATTTTTTCTTATTTTACCTTCATCTTATATATTTCTGTAACAGTCTCGCAGCCAAATAATTTCCCACGCCTGTACTTGTACAACCGGAGTGACAACAAACACCTCGTATCTAAAACGTTTCTCTAACAGCATGTATCATAATAGATCATTTTTCCATAGACAAAGAGTTTATACCTTCATTCTTGAAACTGCGCACTAAGTTGGCTGTGGGCACAGCAGTGCGGTCATTGGCAAAGCGGTTATACAGCTCCAGCATGTACTCTGGTGGCTCCTTACGGGCAGCGTGGGGCCCGGGCTGGGGCCCCTGCTCTGTCAGGTTTAGTGTAGACAGAAAGGTGCTCAGACGGTCCTTTGGGTCCAAGTCAGCAGTCTGCTCAAGCAAGGGATTGTCAACAGCAGCCCTACCGAGAGATGCCCTGTGACGGTTGTTAGGAAGCGTGATGGGACTGCTCAAACTTTGACCAGTCGAGATCAGAAGGACACTCAAGGTACAGAAATAGCCAAGTCTGGAGAAATCTGAAAGAGTCATGCTGGAGTCAACGGTACGATAAGATCCAAAGATGGAGTATCAGATGTGGAGATATGGTTGGATCCTCAGGAGAGGACACCTGCACACCGTTAAACCTTTCCAGGGTAGATTCTTGCATTGAAGGACAACAGATCAGTGTTGGGGGCGAAGGGAAAACTGCTTTGTCCTTGTTGATCTTGTGATTGGGTGCAGAGGGCAGGGCTCTGTTGTCCAATGTGCTGTGCTGACATTTTTGGAGATGTCACCAAGGCCCTGCTTGGCCCTCCTCTCACTCCCTGCCAGGGACGTATGACTACCCACCAACTCCACTCAGTGGGTCTCTTCTTGTTTTCATGGCCACTCTCTCTGGGCGCTCATAGACCAAGCTAAAGTGACACTTGGCATTAGCCACACAATTACCTTAATGTTCCATGACATGCATTTCCCTCATTTCAATGTCCCGCATGAGTCAATCCCAACAACTTAGCCCCCGGTATCATTAATTTAAAAATAGTCTGTCTTTTTATTTATTTATTTATTTGTTTGTTTGTTTATTTATTTATTTATTTGTTTATTGTTATTCTTTTTTTATCTAGTCTATTTGTGTATTTATTTATTATTTATACATTTATTTGTTTACTTTTTTGTTTGTTTGTTTGTTTGTATATACTGTCCTGTACACTGTACGTATACTGGTATGCTCTGTCATGTCCATCTATCTCAGGCATGTATGTCAGTAACATGCTAACCTTTATTTCAACATCTCTGATACATTCTCTTCACCATGTGTCTTATCACCTCTGATCTTCACCCGTATAGTCAGCCCTTGTGTGCATATCTGAAGATTGTTGTGTTGTCAGTCGATGTGAAGTACCTGTAAGCCATGAAACCAGAGTCGAATTCCATGTATGTGAAAAGCCGCATGGTTGATGAACCGATTCTGATTCTATTTATTCACTCACTCATTCATTCACTTGCTCATTTCATCTCTGAAAGCCATTTTACTCCTGGATATAGGATTCAGTTAATTAAAAGCTAAAGTCATGTTGTCAGAATATGGAGACATCCACAAGAGGTCAGACCTGCCCCAGTATCTAGACAGTCTTTTTGCTTCGTATTGGGTAAAACATCCTATGTAACATAACGAGTTAGATCTGGTAGTCATGGTTATGCAGAATAGAGAAGACAAGTTCAGGGGCGGAGGTAGTATGAATCTGGTCATTTTGTTTGGGGTATTTAAGAAACAAATCTAATTGGTAGTTAAAATGGTGTCCAGTTCTATGTACTTTCCAGTGATTTCAGGGCATCTGTCCTGAATCCTCCAAGCTCCATGTAAGTCTGTGTCCATCCCAACAACCTGGGGTCTAGTGGTGCCGTGTAAGTATGGATCTCTCCTTCTCTCATATGTGAATCTTTTTTTTCTGGAATTCTCAGTGTTTGACAAACATCTGCCTCTGATTTTTTTTCCCATAGATGATTTATTGCTTTGCAACTCTTTCTGGAGTCCAGTAGAAATTTGGTTGGAAGCATGGGCCATCGGTTAGCACTATTGCCTCACAATAAGAAAGTCCTGGGTTCGAATCCCAGACCATCCAAAGTCCTGTGTGGAGTTTTCATGTTCTCCCCATGCCTGTGTTGGTTTTCCTCCCCTGAGCAAGGCAATAGGAACATGAACAGGAGCTGGTCCCTGGGTGCTGGAGCTGGACACTGCTCCTATACAATAACATGCTTGCATACAATGGCAAAGTGTTCTTCTTTCTCTCCGTTTCTTATTAACTCGATCAAATGTAATGCATTCAATTTCTGTAGAGTGTAACACCAGGGTTCTTTCACAAAAGCCCAGAAAGAAATCATCAGCTACGTCCCAA
>OMLC01066415.1:0-18068 GCA_900302585.1 Regalecus glesne | reverse complement strand
AGGTGAGGAGGTAAACATCTGTTATCTAACTCTTGTGGTCCTAAAATAAGGATTCAGTGTAATATTTTATCATGCTCAGTCAAAGTAACTTGCTACGGATTACTGCCCCCCGGGATTGTAATAGTGTTTGCACAGCCAAAAGGACCGTCATTTTCTGCCTCTGTATTGCAGCTCCCATGCAAGGCTCCTGAAGTGGATGGGGTAGGTCCATTGGTCATCCACTTCTGAGGACTTGTGTTTTTGACAAAGAGCTATGCTGCGCTGAAGAGGGCCTTTTGTTCAACTGCAGCCAAGTGTGTGTGTGTGTGTGTATGTGTGCGTGTATGTCTTCCATGGCAACAATCACGATTGAGAAAGCCCCC
Source organism: Regalecus glesne (assembly GCA_900302585.1). Taxonomy (NCBI): domain Eukaryota; kingdom Metazoa; phylum Chordata; class Actinopteri; order Lampriformes; family Regalecidae; genus Regalecus; species Regalecus glesne. Next base: position 17,706 of record OMLC01066415.1, on the reverse strand, counting down.
TCTCCTAACTCACATGCTTGCTCTCGTCAGCCTCCTACCCAGGTCACATGAGCCCCAGTCAACCTGGTCTGCTGAAAGCCTTCTTTATGAGAGGTCTCATAAACCCACACCTTGAGATTTCATCATTTCCATTTTGGGAATAATAGCAGACATGGACATCAGTTATTATGGTTATTACAGCTGTTCTAGATACTGCTATCAGATAGCATGGTAGAGATATGATCGGAGAGATAAAGGGTCAAGTAACATGCCTCTTGGTATTCAGCCATCCCTGGGTTACAACAGTCTCAATGTGAATGTACTGTTCAATTCACAAGACCTACGCAGAAACATGTAAACTATCCTCACTGGAAGACTACGGTACAATTTTAATCTACTGCTACTGCATCCTTAGTGACTGGTTTTGCTATGTACATGAAATAATTGACATTAATTTGCCATTTAAAAAAGTAATGACAGAAATATCACAAGTTCTCTCAGAAAGTATATTCTATGTGACTTTTGGGTCACTTCCATCAGTAAGGTTGGAAAGGGAGGTGACACAATGGGCACTAAGGCAGTAACTGGGGTCAGGGAAGCCAATTGGCTTAAAAGAATATCCTTTTGTTCCTTAGGTATGCAGTCGAACACAGGAGGATTTATTCATGTGTGCAATATATCACTGTTGGTTTGATACAGAATAGATTGTTTTTATTCATGAATTATTTTGTTCAACAAAAACGAAGGCTGTTGCTTCAGAAACAGTAGAGGAGGCCATCAGTGTCTGAGTATCACATTTTGTGTGTTTCCTCGAGTGGGAATGTCGCTCGGTTATAAGATGTATTGGCAGTTCAAAGCCAATTTGATCAATATTTCTGGATACAGGGGGCTTTTGTCTCAGTGTTCAACAGCATGGAGGGAGCCGCTACCACACTCAGACCTCCCAGCTTAGACTGTGGTACTATCCATCCCCTCTCCTATCTGGAAATATGAATTCTTCCGTACCATAAATTCAAGGAGTCAAGACTTGTAAGAACAATTTACACCAATATTAAGATCCAGCTTTTCCCACCTTAATTGGGATTTCGTTCCATATTGTCTGTCAACTGATCATTCCACTGATCAAGAGACCTAAAACAAGTGTTTTCTTGTATTTCAAGACAGATGAGTGTTTTCTGGGCTGTGCTTTGCCATCACACCTCCTCAGTACAGAACAGGGGATTATCATTGCCTTTGATGTAACTGTTGCCCTTTTGTGACAAGATCGTTACCATCCAGGGAACATAGAGATCATCTCTGTCATCTCGGACTGGCCCGGGGCCCGGGGCCTGTCTCGCGTACCTGTAGCACAGGAAAATCAGCCCGGAGATGATGATGAGGACGGAGGCAAACACCCCCACCCCAATGGCCTGTCCCACCTCCTGTCTCACAGGCGCCGCAGGAAAGAGGAAATCTGAAGGGAAGTCTATCGTGCTGTTGGTCAACACAGAGTTTGCATTCCAACACAATGGCACCAGGGAGGACACCCCTGTGAGCATGTAGAGGCCTCCAGCAACTGAAAAGGCCCGTCTGATGTGATCTCGTCTGTCCACTGTAAAGTAGGCCATCCTGATGGCAAACGCAGCGCTCAGATTCCCCGCTAGGCCACAGATCATTACCAAAGCCATCAACACCTGGCCCACAGAGATCTCCACTGGAACAAATGCATCCGTAATGTCAATGGCATGACAGAACTCCAGGTTGGGAAGCTTGTGAGTGTAGAAACACGCCCTCCAGATACCCACCCAGGCCACACCGGAGGTGATGACTGACGTATCAGCCACGTACCACAGCCTCCACTCATTAAGACCAGCCGTGACCATCAGCAGGGTCCATGCCACAAACCCCGCCCCCAGGCCCACGAACTGCCAGTGAGCCGTATGGGCCAGGTAATTCATCCTGCTGCTGCAGCCGAGCTGACTCCCAAAGCACGGCTGAAAGTGGTTCAAGAGGCCGACTCCTAAAGCCCAACGTGGCAGTCTGGAGACTCGGACATCGGTGAAGTTAAGCAGCTCGTCTTCTTGCCATTGCACCTGCCAAAAGAAGTGAATAACTGTCCTGTGAGAGATCAAGTGCATTTACTGAAAGGCTTATTGTTCAGGGTATCAGTGTAGCCCAGTGGTTATGAGAACACATCCTCAGTCAAGGCATTAAGGCTCCAAGTCAGGGTGTCAGCTGGCTGACAAAAGACTACCCTGATACGGATGAGAGGCCCATTATACGTGTCATGATTAGTCCCCGTGTTGTGGGGGGTGGACACTGACTTAGATGGAGTTTGGAGGATTAAGGCCAGATGTTGAAGAATTCGAAACGGCAGCTCCTGGCTCATCAATTCCTGAAGCGAGCGCTCTACCTCTGAACCATGCCACCCCTACCCTAAGTGAATACTACAGTAAATTATTAAGTTGGGAGGGTTAGATGCATCAGCTGCTTCTGAAGGCCAGATAAACTCATCTCCAGCTTGGAGAAATGTTAACGATAGCTGGGATATGCAGATAGCGTCTACCTGCATATCCCATTTAAACACCTTGTGTTTACAGCTGGTGTATGGAGTCTGTAAAACGCCTGATTGTGGAGTTGGATCCAGAAAGTCCAGCTTGTTACTCGACATAGTTATCTGAGAATGCATTACATGGATTGACTTAAGAACAGTTAATCGCAAGTCAAATCTTAACTAGATTATGAGCCATTATCTAGAATATCTTGTGCATGTTAACTCAATTTAAGGGTTATGTGCTGTATGGGGGTAGAAACCAAGGCAAAAAGAACATTGAGACATGTCAGCAGTTACTATGTTCAAATTTATGTGTCCATGTACATAGTGCAAAGCATAAATGATACAGTAAGATTAATGTGATTGAATGACTCTGCTCTTTGTACCACACAAGGTGATAACCTCAGTCAAGGCCAGCGTCAGTCTACCAAGGGATAAAGCACCACAGAATTGAATTTGTGAGCAAAATGAAAAGAGTTTACAACACTATGTTTTCTTGCATAGCTCTGATCCCACCTGACTTTGACTCTTAAGTTGTCACCTGGTGCTCTGCCTATCTGGTCGTGGTTGTAGCTTAAGTGTCTACGTGTGCTGAAGAGACGGTACATTTACCTTTGAACGTTTCTGGAACCCTCCGAAAAGGAAAATGTTAAACTTTAGTCAGATTCGTTGACAACATGATTAATAATCCAGCCACTGGTTATGGAACAGCTCTGTACAATTGACTTGACTCTTCAGTGAGCTGCGCTCACCTAGTTTCTTGAATTATAATACAGTATTTACAACAGTGTTGTTGTTAATGATTAACCAGCTACATCAATTTCCAAGTCTTGCAAGAGATTGCATATACTTTGTCAATTGTGTTCCATTCTTTTATTTTTATTTTACTCACCTTTGTTTCTTGTTGTTGTTTTTTTCGCCCAAAGTCCTGAGATGTTGCCTACATCTTTGATTCAGCAACCTGAGTGGTGTTCCTTGTGTCATCAGGGATTGCAAAGTTGTAATGCGTCCTAAAGATGTCACTTATCATGTCAAAGTCTTTCCCTTCGTATCCACTGTATCAGCAGAGCTAGTTGGGAAGAGGTTAATATTACACTGTAGACCGAGCCAATCACTGACTGTAAATCAATCAAACACGACTGCCTGGTTTCACCGGACGCTTTATTTTGTATAAAGCAGCACGGCTGATAAAGTGTTAAGAGTCAAGCTGTTGCAGTGTATTAAGTCAGTGAAAAATGAAACATATTTGTGCTCGAATACTCAAAACAATTTATCCTCCAATTGGCTTTTTTACCTTTGAGAAATTGAATTCTGATTGTTTGAATTTTACACATCTGAAGTTGGTAAAAAATGATCAAAAGAGAAATATATATTTAATTTTGGTTGCAATATGATCAACCTGGAATGTTAAGATTTTAGTGTTGAATATAAACTATATGTCAATGATCATGCTTATCTTACAACATACGGTGTATAAACAGCTTAGTCTATAATTTAACAAGTAGGTCCTTTTTAGCACCCTGTCGAAGGGCAGCTGAACCATAGAAAACTTGGGCATACAACATAAGCACCGTGAGTAACGATATGAAAAACTTAAGAGGTTACAAGATCTATACAATAAACAACACTTGATCAATTTATGTGTAGCCTGTAGTGTGAGTAAAAAAATGTTTTCAAGGGGGTGGTTTTACCTGTGATAAGAACAGAGAGGTTCATACATGTGCAGGGGAAGATCAAAGACTGCATGGCATGCGTGTGTTTGCAAGGGCATAGGTGGTGGTGACCTCCAGGTACATCCGATGTGGACTGTATTCAGGAGAAATCTGGGATATGAAGTGCCAATTAAGAAAACAACTCAAGCAAGTACTCCGATATGCTTACTCTGTCCAAAAAATCTTACCAGTATGCTGCAGGATTTTTTTGGATACTTATGAAATATAATGGTGTAGAGAAAAAAAAGCCACTTCTTCAGGGAGGAGAAAAGTGATGATTGAGCAAAAATCTTACCAAAAGGTTAAGATTTTGTATTAAGTTGTATTTTCTGACTATGGGAATTGTATTTTCAGAATGTCAAACCAGAAAAACCATTTTGTGATGTAGAATAGCCTTGATAAATGTTCATTTGATGGCTATACATAAGCTTTAGGTGACATGGCTGTTAAATAGCTGCAGATAAAATGCTGCTCCCCTCTGTACAGATTCAAAAGGCTACAATAAATTACTAAAAAAATAAAAATAAAACAACAGCTTGAAATTATTCCTGAACATATTATATACAGTGGTTGAAAAAGCAAATAGCAATGTTCAAAAGTCATTATGGAAGGTTTTTGAACCCGATGGTCTCATAAAAGTTCAGTTCATAGCAGATGAGAGGACCTTAGAATAGGTTCCACTGAGGCTCCTTCATGACCAGGTCAGTGTGTGATACAAGTCAAGTCATGAGAAACCGCAACACTGCTCATCCTTGCAGAATAATGTTCCTTCGTCCATGGTGCTATGTATCCCTCTGTTGGACATAAAACTCAACTGCAATCTGATAAAACAACATAGTGGTTGGTCGAGCTCGTTTCAGACAGGATTTTAACAAATGACATTGGTCATTTGTGCTGAGAACTCAAGTATCCTCAAAAGGCCATTCTCTGCTCCAGTGGCAGGCTGTCTGTCAAACATTTAAGCTGCTCCTCGCCCAATTTGATCTTGTCCTCAAGCTTGCGCTGCTCGATGATGAGTGCAGACTTCATTTTGACAAAGTGCTCATAGTCTGTAAGGTTCTCCTCCCTCAGATAGTTGGCCAGAATGTCATAGACCACACGTTCCCTACGGTCCAGGTTTTCCTTTAGCTCCTTTGCATCTTCATGCTGTCGGATCAAGACTTTCCTCTTTTCGGTCAGCGTGCGCTGTAAGAAAGAAGACAAGTGAATTAGACAAACAAGTAAGGATATATGTTTGATTTGTAATGTTTGTGACTTTTTTGAATATACTTAGTGAACTAGAACCTAATTTGTAAAGAATATACTTTCTGTACTTATTTTAAACAAAAACATCACATTAATAATTGAGTTACTCCAATACAGCTGACAACTAACCGTCTCGAGGGAAGTGTGTCTATAATTCTCTTCCTCTCCCTCTTTGCTCCACTGAACTTACCCTCTCCTCTGCAGTAGCATCTTCCTCCAGGCTGTTGAGGGCATTCTCCACTCTTGCCAGACGGCCAGATAGAGAAAGCAGCAGGCTTACCACCTTGTCCAGGTCCCCGACAAACATCTTGAACTTGTCTAGCTCATTAGGTTTGCAGACCTGCTGTACAGTGACCTCCACCTCCTCTCCTAGAGCATTATTGTCCAGGATGTCTTCCTGGAGACTCTCTCTGGCCTCTCGCAGCACCTGAAGCTTCTTGCTAAGGCTGTCAATCAGCTCTTGCTGTAGACAGGCATGTGTAGAACAAGTATTCAATAACAAATCTGTATGATTAAGTCCATTGACAATAAAAGCATTTAAAGGTAGAACAAGTAGGATATTCCCCAAAAATCAATGTACAGACTCATAAGAAAATACCTCTCAATCTCACTCATGAACCACTAAACATGCATGGTGGTGCGTATCTGCAGAGACCCTGTCCTCTGGCAAGATTATCTTATTTTTCGCTGTATGGGAAATTTCTGGTCATCCACTTAGCATGTTGGCACAGCAGTTAGCACTGTTACCTCACAGCAAGAAGGCCCTGGGTTTGAATCTCGTCCCAGGTCCTTTCTGCATGGAGTTTGTGTGTGCTCTCCCCATGTCTGTGTGGACATGCAAAAAGGCATGCATGTCAGGGTTAATACAACTGCCTGTGCCCCTAACCAACACAATAGGAAAAAACTGGAGCTTGTCTCAGGTAATACAGCTGCCCATTGCTCTAACACAAGAGGATGGGTTAAATGCAGAGAATGAATTTCGTTGCATATATGTGCAATGACAAATAAAGCTTCTTCTTCTTAACAGGGGGCCATGGAGACTCAGTGGTAAAACACGTGCTTCAGGATTTGACGAGCCAGAGGCAGCAGGTTCAAACCCAGCACTGCATGTTAGCAAGGCCATCTAGCCTAAATCCCCCAAAGTCCATGTCCACTCCCACAACATGGGGACTAATCGTGACATGTAAAACAGACCCCTCTCGTTCTTCTTCTTAGCAATTAGGTACTGGGATCCTATATAAATTTAGTTACTGGGTGGCAGATCGAGATCATAAGAAAACATCCAAGTGGAAGCTAAAAGAATGGTGGACACAGTGCCGAAAACACAAAATATAGCAAGGCAAAATGGCAAGCAGTCAAAGCTCGTTTCAAAATGAGTGTGAATCTGGGGTTGGTTTCCATCTAATGATGAGCACTGAAGGAGACGATGAGAATGAGAGCAACATTGAGTTGGCCTGTAAAGGGGATGTGTCCTGGCAACTGTAGTCAGGGGGCATGTGCTTCCGGTCTCATTGAGCCAGGAAGGAGGGGTCAACATTGAAGGTTAAAAACTACAACTGCAAAATCCCACTTGTTCTTCCCTTAAGGTCTATAAAACAAACAAAGCTAAATTCCACAAAAGGGTCTTTTAAAAGGATGTTAGTGTATTGTACCTTTTTGTTGGCTAGATCAATGTCCAGTTCATCCTCTGAGTCTTCTTCTTCCTGCTCCTGCATGTCCTTCATCTTGATCAAAAGCTCAGCCTTTGGAGCAGAAGTGCTGTAATATGCTGAGCTGGTCACGACTGCAGCAGCAGCTGCAAGACTGTCATCTGCCTTCCTATGATACAGATAGCACATTGCCTTAAAACAACATAAAAACAGCTCTCAAGATGTCAAAATACCAGTTTCCTTCATGAGACACTGCTGAGTGGTTTAGATCAATGGGGACACACAAGTTATTCACAGTGACAGATTCTTTACTGATGGCGTAATATACTTTCTTTCCTGTGTGACACCATGGGTAATTGCATCAGCTGATGGAAAGAATCTTATTTTGGTACTTGGGTAGGTACAGAGGTCTCATGGTACAACTGTATGTCAAATTGTCGGCACATGACATCATTAGATTTTGTAAACATACATAGCACACAGTTCATTTAGTGATTTGAATAATGTTGTGCTCATTGAAAGATATATTTTGCTTTGGTATGTTAGCACTATCCTCCACTAGTCCCTAAGAAATCAATAAATAAATCAACTAACCTAAACTGTCCTGGTGATCAAAAGGGATTTCAGTTTTTGATGTTTCATTTCTCCCTGGTGCTCAATAAATCATACATCTAACACATAAACCTACAGTGGCAAACTAGCTGCTAATATTTTTCAGGTTTTCACTTACTAACAGCTGAATCCGCCTGTCAAACAAAGTATAACTGCTACTGGTAATGTAAGAGAATAGTGGCACAAAGTTGCACCAACAAAATGTTCTAAAAATGAAAATGTACTAAATTCTTTTATAATGACCAAACTAAGTGCATAATTTAGGCTAACAGTTGAAACTAGAGGTACTGGATAAGAGCTAGCTGACCTCTCTTCAGTAGGCCGGGGGACGGTCTGCTTAGGAGCCACTTTCCTGCGCTGCTGAGCCCCTTCCAACAGCTGTTCTCCCTGGGGGAAGATGCCTTCCATCAGGTCCATGGTGGTCTTCATCCGTCTCTGGTCCAGGACGTCAGCTAGTGACCTGTCCTTCCCCATAATATCCCTGGCTAGCTCCTCTCTTTTTTGGTCGTCCTCAGAGAGCCCTGTGTTTGGGGCCACTCTGTTACCATTCCCAATCTGCTCTTGGGGCTGGGATGGCTGAAAAACACTGGAGTTAAAGTGGTCTCTGAGGGTGTTTGTGTCTGTATCTCTCTGGAGCCTTAGGTCCATTTGGGTAGCCAGCATTCTGTTGGAGCCTGGTTCTGTCTTCCTTGTGTAGGCACAGAAAACAGAGTAGTCATGCTCTGGAGTTCCCAGGCTACTGAGCCGGGCCACACCAGGCTCTTGAGCCTCAGAAGCAGATGTGTCATTGTGCAGCAAATACTGTCTGTTCTCTTTCTCGGAGATGCTCTCTGAGTGGACAATCTTGATGGGGACTTTCTTCACAGCTGTATTGTTGTTTTCCAGTACATTCTCCATTCTAAGAGAGAGACAAATAGCTCATGGTTGGATCTGTCATGCTAAAAGAACCTCAAAGAATTTTCCTTGCATCTTTCTGTCTTGGGAGGAGAAACACATTTGATACACTTATTCTACCCATACACAGGAGCTGATTTAAAGCTTAATCACATGATGGCAATAGAATTTTTTTTCCATGCCCAATATCCTGAAACAACCAAGATATGTGGGCTCCTCCAATAACTTTGGTTTCTGGCAGCTGTACTGTCCTAAAAAGCACTAAGTTTAATGAAGATGAAAACCATTTTTTGAATTGGAAAGTTGCTGAAAAAGCTTTTGGAAATTGGAATTGAAAGTGTAATTAATGTTTTGATTATTCAACGGATGCCATTAGCCAAAACAATAACAAAACGGACTAATTCAGTATGGACTGACAGCACTAATGTTATTTCCGGGGACATATGTCCATTTGTTTGTGAAACATGAAAATACCATTTGGAAGAGCAACAGTCATAATACTGTTGACAGATCTGGGGCAAAAGCTTAGGAGGAACAGCAATGCCATGACCTTATGTGGTTTTTCCTTTCTGATATTAGAAATTTAAAGCTTACCTCGTAGAATCTTCATCTTGTAGGGAGACAGGCGGCTTGTCGCTAAGTTTCTGTGGAGAAAACTGTGGTGAGGGTGGGCGCTGCTCTTCCATGGTAACAGGTAATGGAGGTCTGTATGAAGAAGCTAAGGAAGGGGAGGCTGGCTGAGAACTGGATGTTGCTGCTTGATGTACTGCCCCTTGTCCTCTGTCCACAGGTCCTTTGCTCTGCTCAGAATTTTTCTTTGGAGAGTAGGCGTGAACAGGGGCGGAGTCAAGGTCTCTGTTAGGAGAATAGTGGGTGGAGACTTCACTTTGGGAGTGAATAAAGGACTCTTGGGAGTTGTCAGGCAGTGGGGTTATCTCTGGATGTCTGGAATTGTCCAGTTTAGGCGGGGAAGGCTTTTCGAGCTCGGAAGGCTTCCTCCTTGGATCAGATCTGGGCTCATTGTGGCAATGCTCCTCGGGTTGAAAGAGGGCAGAGTCTGTGGGGCTATGGGAGGTGGATGCGGGTCTGTGGTACACTGGGGCAGGGGCAGCTCTGTGTCTGCACTCGGGGTTAGGACCTGTAACAGGCGGTGGGGGTGGTGCCAGGTAATGCTCAGGTTCCACAGGCTTTTCCCCCACTCTGCACTCTCCTGGCCCTCTGTCAGAGAACCTGAGATACATGAAGGAAAGCTTTTAATTACATACCGTTCAACGGCTCGGCAGCAGGGACTATAATCTGGATCTCTATCAAATAATACAGTGTGGCCTAGCCCTTGATCATCTTTAGAACAGCCACTATGATTATGACTATTCTGACATGACAAGACAGAAACATCTAGCTTGGTTTTGCACATCTCTTCCATAGTAGCTGTCGAGCTGGCAGTTTAAAGAGACATTTTTCTGTTACCACAAGTCTGTCATGCACAAAGAAATAAATGGTCTTCTAGTCCAAAAGAGCAAGGCGAGATCCCAGCCCATTCATATTACCCATATATATTATTGACTCTTTACAAACAAGAAGATTAGGAGGACCAAATGCATGTTTTTATCGAGGATATCACAGGAGTTAGTGAAGATTTAATCCAAAAAATTAGTGGGTATCCTAGAATTCTATTAACAGAAATATGTAAAGTCCTCAGTGTCTATGTTGAATATAAGACAATTTAAAACAATGCAACTACATGCATGGGGCAATATTATCTAGTGATGCTATAAATCAGTTGCTGTAGCAATTGACAAGTATTTGGATTAATAAGCACTGTGAACTTTTGACACCTTAAAACATATCTATGGCCCTAGTACAAATGTCACACTGAGGTCATTAGGCGGACCACTTGGGACTTTATGGTAGACATGTGAAATCTCCACAACGCTCCGATTAAACACCAGAATCCTGAATAAAAAAACATTTCAATTTCATGCATACTGATGTTCTGGTATTACAATCTAAACACTATGCAGGACATAGTGCTGCAGTTTATGCTACAAGATAGAGGACATATGCCACATGTGATACAGTTTTAGATGACATGGGATAGCAATACAATAATCATTTCCCCCATTAATGTTCAAGTTCGCCCAGCCCAAAAATAAAAAGGTAATTCAAACTTTTCATGCATTGAAATCGCTATACTGCATTATTTATATAGTGAGACACCAGAGAGATCATGATTAGTCCCCATGTTGTGGGGGTGGACACAGATGTAGATGGAGCTTGGGGAATTAAGGCTGGATACCCTTCCTGATACCCTGTAATGGGTTCGAACTTGCTGCCACTGAGCTACCGCAGCCCCTATGTATAAAGTGAGAGACTATTCAGTTGCTTAATATGTTTCTGATTTGTATACTTGTTGACAATTAGGATGAGTTTTCATCAGATGTGAGCTATATTCAACAAAAGAAAAAAAAGTTGTTGCAAAGAGATTTGGAGTTTCTCAAGTGGTCTGATGGTCTGAGAATCATATGACTTGGTAGGGATCTTATTGAAACATAGACTATGAAGATGAAGCTGATTTTTCCACACTTAATTTTTACTGACTAAATTGGAAAAAATGTTCTCACATTCACACACAACGAACAGCCTGTGGTTACACATTTACCCATCAAGGCAGCCCAAAAAGTCATGGGAAACTTTCTGAAGTACAGCCTTGCAAACTGCCAGATTAGATTCTTGCATCTTATTACATATACTCCAGATAGTTTAGCTTTTTAAGAAAAAAAAGAATATGCACTAAAGACAGGTCCATTTTATGTATCACGATTAGTCCCTACACTGTGGTCATGGACATGGACTTAGATGGAGCTTTTGGGATTGTGTGCCCTTGCTGACGCCTGGTGTGGGTTTGAACACACTGCCTCTGGCTTGTCAGTTGCTGAAATGCACAGTCTACCACTGAGCTACCGAGACCCCCTTTTTACAATATATGCATGTTGTCTAGTGTATATTTTTATAATATACACTAGACACCGAATGGTAACAAAACAAAAGTCTGATAAAAGCAAGCTACAGTGGACAAAAACAACACAGCAAATTAAGTCCTCAAATATGCTGTACAATGAACATTTAAAACCGTGAACCCATTCCAGAACCAAGTCACTCTTTAGGAAAGCTCTACCAGGGGCTCTTCTGTAAAACAATAGAAATAATGTACTGTGCTCACCTAAGTCTGCCATCTCTCATTGACAAGAGAGACCTGTATGGATGGATCCTTTTACACCTCTATCAATAACCTTGTCTGGGTGGAGCATATGCCTCAGTTAGGCTATCTCCAATCCTTTTCACTGACAATAGCATCCTCCTCCACACTGTTGTTGTAATGTAAATGTGAGTGTCATATAGTGTGGCTATTACAATGGGGTTGTTACAGACTAGATATTCAAAACCTCTAAGTTAGTTTCACAGGGGGAGTGTAATGTAGCTGATCCATCAGGACTCCCGAATAACTGGTTAGAAATTATGGAACCATGTGGATGAACTAAATTACTTAGGCAACACCAAATCTACTCAGAATAATGTCATCCAAATTTACTTGGATTTTTAATAAATCTATATACTACATTATGTATACTCTATTGCACAGAAAGAAGAATGGGAAGATTTTGTAAAAAATACGTATCTCTTTCAAGTGCTTTTCCAAACATGTATCTATTATATAGGTGTTACTGGCTCTATGACCATGATCCATGATGCTCTTTTTATTACTGATTAGTTGTGATTATAGTAATATGAAATACTGGATCTGTTGGTCTATAGAAATATTATTCTTGTGCAATCATATCAAGTGGTTTTGGCTATGGACATCAACTTCAAAATGTAAAAGTACAAAATGCAAATTGCAATATGAATCTATTCCAATGCATAGCTCTCTTAGAGATCCCTCTATTGGCAGGTATCGCCAAGCACGAGGCTGTAAGCAGATATGCATGTTTTAAAAAAGTATGTTTGACTAGATACAGTTTGCGTGCCATCAAAGTGCAGTGGTTTGCATGCAAAATGCTAATTAAGGACTGCCGTATGTTTAAAACAAATAAATGGGAGAAAAAAAAGGAGGGACAGAAATGCTGACTAAAGAATTTGGAATAACACCTGTGGAACAAAACCTGCATGAGATATTCAAGATATTCAACCAACAGCAGCATATAACATTTCACTATGTTGTACAATATATCACTGTGGTGTTAACCCTGGTGTTGAGAAGAGGTTATTTAGGTGAGATGTCATGCTAGTCAAAATCATCAACTGTTAACTAAAAATCTTCAACCCTGCCCACAGAACAAACAGTAGCAAAGCAAAAAGATCTGGTGCGTTGTGACCAAACAGGTTCAAAAGGAGACACTTTGATGTTTATGTGGTCCCCTCTATACACACGGACTTATATCCTGTGGTATCTGTGTCTATATTTATCTTAATGTGTGTATAGTCAAACATAGACATGTATTATCTAGTTCTATACTAAATCAGCCAAAATAGAAAATCATTTCGCTCAATTTATCACTTTTCAATCAAAAGGTTAACCTTGTGGTTGTCTGTCTAAGCTTTGAGCCCATCTCGTGCACAATTCTATGACAGTTCAAGCTGCCGTTTCTACATTTGCTATTTTCCATTCTGACTAAATCATAAAATTATAATGATTGCTGATATCATAATAATAACAAAGAGCTTGTGACTGGAGATTTGCAGGAATTCTTCAGCTGTTTTGGCCACTCTACAGAGGTATGGCTTACAGTGAATCTTTCATAGTTTTTTACTTAGAGAAAACACAAAACCAAAAACTGTTGTTATGGAAAGATCGCATTGATCAGAATTTCTTATCTCAGGAGTGGCCCACTGAACTGGAGTTCTGCTGGCATTCTGGCAGAGAACTGATGAAACCCTTCCTGTCTCTCTCACAGACATGGTCAGATGCTTCGCCTACGCCAATAACCCTCCACTAACAATACAAAGTGAAGCCAAAGAGAAGGCCCGTGTTGTCACAGCTGCACCAAAGGCTCTGCCACTGGTATGCCTTCCAAGATCATAAAGAACTCACTGTTCCTCTTAAAAACCCACTACCCCTTCCAGGCATGGTTTCATTTACTGATGACAATTGCAGACAGATAGATTATAAAATATCAGAGATGAAGTGGTTGAGACATTGTAGCGATAGCTTCTGAAAAGTTATCAGTATATCCATTTTATGGAGATGAAATTGTCATTTATTAGCACCTTAAATTAAACTATAACTACAAAGAATACTGTCCTTTAGAGCATCAGCACACAAACTTTCTAAAATTCATACCATAATTCTCTTTTCAAAGAATGATATTAACGACCAGGGAGTTTCTGGATTTTAGTTAAAAGAGCATTAAAAGAACTAAAATAATTTAAGTTTGCAGTGATATCAAACAAATTGTATGGTACCAACGCATATTAAAGTCAAGAGTTAGTTCAACTTCCCCTAGAAATTGGTGAATTAGAAGAGGCCATATGAAAGAGAGGCTCTCACCTTGTGGCCATGTTGTGCTGTTCAGCAGGGTTACATTCAACCTGGGAATATTCAGCAGACTTTCTTCCAGGGACTGCAATCTTCTGTAAAGAAAGAACATGAAGATGCATTCCTTTACGCAAAAAAGACAAATGACCTACGGAAAAGAGGCTTCCCTGTAAGTGGCAATGAAGCCTTTTATGAGCAACATAAGAAACTCATGTTGTGGGTTTCTAACATGAAGAAACCAAAGTGAGTCAATTTTTTTCCAGGTTGATACCCAGCTCTCCTCTTGAGTCTGAGGGTGTGGCATTATGAACAAACGTGGATTAATATTTGACTTGGCTCTTTTCTTGGCACCATATTCCTTTTACATAGTATGCTTGTCTAAACAAGGTGTGCAAAGTCACATTGAAGGTTTCATAACTTTGTTTAGCTGGTGAGCAACTCCTGCCGTAGATCAGTTAAAGGTTGTCAATTTCAATTAGAATAAAAGTTCTCAACAAGGAGGTCATCACAATTTAAGATCATTCAAAACAAAATACATAAATTATACATTTAAAAATATATAGCTGGAGTATGACTATGACTGTGAGTCTTACCTGCCCATAGAAATCAGCTGAGGGAGAGGATCGAGATCTCTCATGGAAGCAGGTGGGTTTTGCTCTCTCCTCTGCTCCTGGGTCCAGGATATTATCTGCTGATCGGTATCGTCCGGAAGCCCTTGTTTCAGTGGGTTTCTTCTGTACGTTCCACCTTGCCTCATATTCAGCAAAGGTACCTAGTCTTTGCTGCTCCAGGGATGACTGCTCATGTGCAGAGTAAGGTACTCCCTGATTCTCCTCATTATACTCTGTAGAGGGAATGACTGTGGTCCTGATTCCTTTTGGCTTGTTTTCTGTTTCACTAGCAGAGGCCGGGACTCTCAGCTGGATATTTCTGGAGTCCTCTGAAAAGTTTTCAAGAGCTTGTATAGGCATATGTTTTGAATACATGGGTTTATTGGTTGCCTCAAAGAGCTTCTGTTGGTCTTCTGAAGAGCCTTTGTTTTCTGTTGGAAGGAGATCTTCTCTCACTCCCACTTCATGGATCTTGTCTGGTTCTGAGAAAGACTTAACCTTCTTTTCAGGGGGAAAACGCTTTCGGGCTCCAATGCGGGTTACTTGACCACTGACAGACCCTGGTTTATTCATTAGAGATTCAGATACAGTTGGCAGAGATGCAACATCTTTACGAGCTACCACTGAGGGTGGGTAGCTGGGTGAGGCCTCGGGCACAGGATGCTCCAGTAAGACTGGCTCCAGGTCTCTCCTCCTGAAAGAAGTAGCCTTGAGCACTCGAGCCTGAGCCTCCTTCAAATTGTCTTTATAGGTGCTAGTGAAAGATCCATCTGAAGAAGTAGGGGGAGAGCTTTCTTTGGACTTCCAGACCTCCTGGTCAGTCTCATTGCCAGCCTCAGTCTCAGAGCCAGGGAGTGTGGCTGCACTTTTACTTTTCTGCAGCTTGGCTCGTCTCATTTGAATTTCATTCCTCAATGTGGTGGCAAAACGGTCAGGGCGTCTTGCCTGCTTGCTTTCAATGGACTCCTCGCAATCTGTGGCTGTCAATTTCTCATCTTGTTCAGCGGTCTCGACGGACAGAGAGTGAAGCATGGGGCTTATCTGGGGACAGATCTTGCTGCTTTCTTGACCCCGATGTCTGATATCCTGCAGTAAATCTCTCTGTTGCAAGGGCAGAGACCTCCTCTGTTCAGACTGTTTGGTTAAGGGATAACTCAGGTAGTGAGCTTCTGCGCTCTGTAAATTGGGTTTTCTCTGATTTCCCCTTTCATCAGTACTGGGTTTAATTGAGGAGGTCTCCTGTACACTAGGGGGATTCACAGTGGGTGGCTGTTTATGACACATACTTTCATCTTGCTTGCTGTATCCATTGCTATCTTTACCATGGGAGATGTGCTGCTGGTGTTGAGGTAGTTCATATTTTGTTTTGTTGACTATCTGGGGACAAAGAGATTTCTTGTCGTTTCCAGTATGAACCACCTCAATGTCCGCTGCACTTTTGCTGTCTTCAGCCTTTCCTGACAGAAGGCTAGGATTAGGCTGGGTAGCCTGGCATGTTGTGACACAGTAGTATCTGCTAAGTCCACTGCTATCTGAATTTTGGTCAATAGCTGTGCTGGACAAAGAGGAGGTCTTACCATGGTTCTGACCATAGGGATGAACAGAGCTGTTAGTGGATAGTTCTTGCATACTGCTGTAGTAGCCGCTAATATTCTGTGGCTTTGTTATAGATGTTGTCTTAGGCTGGGAGTAACAAATGCCTTTGTCATTATATTGCCATTGATGGTGAGGTTGGCTAACATGAGTGTGCTGATTTAACCGAACATCAGTACTGGACTCAGAATACTGTTTGTTTGAATTGATTGGGTTGTGATTAGAGTTATCAGGTAAAATATAAATATGATCACTTTCATTTTTGTAGGATACGACATGACTTCGGTGATTTTCAGAGGTGCGTTTAGCGATATCTGAGGTCTCTGACCTTTTCTCAATTTCTTTTTCATGGGATTTAAACTGGATATGTGAGTCAGGACCCTCAGGATATGCTATACCAAGCCCCCTCTCATGTACCTTGGTTGCAGCAAAACTGTCACTGCGTACTGGTGGAGGAGGTGGGGGAGGAGAGGGGGAAGCATTCTTCTTTTTTTCAGGAACATGCCAAACCGGACCAAAACTGGCCCTACTTGAATTAGAATGGCGAGAGCCAGCCTGCTCCTCAGACCTTGGGCTATCCCGGCCTGTGTTCCCTGCTGCCATGTGGAGGTAACCCTGCCTATCATCCAGTTTGGCACCATCACTTAAGTTCTGGCTATTCCTGCCATTGCTATGTTTGCCTCCTGTATCCCACTGGTTAACTTTGTACAGTACATTCTCTGTGGAGGCAGCATTGCTCTTTGACAAAGTATAGTCTGGTGTGCCAGAGCTGGTGGAAAAGGAGCTATAGGCTGAATCTCGCTTGCCTCCTCCAAGATGCTCTGCACTATTGTTGGACTTGGCAGAAGAAAGTTGGCCTGGGGGGTAGGGATGTGAGACATGCTCTAGACTGTCCATACTGCCCAGAGAGCTGAATTGGTCGGACACTCTACGCAGATTTGTCTGCTCCCATCCAGTGGATAGATCAGTTGAGGATGAACTAAAGGACAAAGAGAAAATACCTATATAAGAATGGTAACCTTATACAAAAGAAAGACACGTTATTTTGTCATTTCACAGTTGTTTAGTGTGCAGGAAATTTCAGTACTATTAGGGGGTGGCAAAGCTCAGTGGGTGGAGCAGTTGTCTGGCAATTGGAAGGTTGCAGGTTCAATCCTCGGTCCTGCACAAATCATGTCGAGGTGTCCTTCAGCAAGACACTGAACCCCTAACTGCCATATGGTGGCAGCTCACTATTCCTATACATTAGGATGGGTTAAATGCAGAGAATTCCAAATTTCCCCTTGTGGGACTGATAAGTGAATCAAAAAAAATTTAAAAATGAAAAAAAAACCAGCCAGAATCT
>OMLC01066413.1:0-17664 GCA_900302585.1 Regalecus glesne | reverse complement strand
CTGGAGCTTTCTTGGTAATAGAGTATTCTGGGATTAAGAAAGAAAGAAAGAAAGGAAAGGATTCCCTTATCAGTCCCGCAAGGGGAAATTTGGATTTCTCTGCATTTTTGACCCAACCTATTGTATAGGAGCAGTGAGGTGCCAACATATGGCGCTCGGGGAGCAGTTAGGGGTTCAGTGTCTTGCTCAAGGACACCTCGACATGCTGTATGCAGGACGGGGATCGAACCTGCAACCTTCTGATTGCCAGACGACCGCTCTACCCACTGAGCTATGCCGCCCCTATTATGGAATTAAAGTCAATTCAGGGATAAAAAGCAGCATATTTCTGAGTCTCCTACATTGAGTTTCGAATAAATTGTCAATTTAGTTGTTTTTTTATGTCAACTAACTTTGTTAAAGTGAAATATGCAGCTTTTAAGGCTAGTTTGAACCCTATGCAAACGTCATTGTCAATTACTTAAAGTTTATGAAGGTAGTAACAACACTGTCTGTTGAACAAGTCTTCCCTACCACATTGATTATTGGCTGAGCCCTGCTTTGGACCCGAAAAAAGCCCTGAAATCAATGTCTTATCTATGTCTTAAGTCTTGAACTCCATGAATAAACCCAGTAGCATATTGATTTGTAGCAATCGGACTGGTGGTCAGAGCTAAGATCACGACTGGTGGTCAGAGCCGAGAAGGAGGAGTTTGGCTTCTCAAGTCCTGGAGGCTTTAAATGCAGGATGTGTTAGAGCTGAGTGGGCTGAGACAATGGGCCTACAAAAGAGGGCATTGAAGGACAAAGCTGTATTTGTAACCATTGGCATACATTTTGCTTAGAGGGGGCAATGTGCGAGGCATCTGTTCCATACCCTTTCCAATTCTTTATTGTATAGTCCCTCCCTTAAAAGAACCCATTAACTTGAGGAATATGCTTGCCACAGCAAGAACACAGTGATTTTTGGGTGGGACAAATATTTCTGTTGTTGTTCATTTGGTGGTGTTGTGTTTTTGTCCTGTAGCAGTCAAATTTTTGGGATTTTTTTCGAAAAGATTCTCCATCCTCCAAACTCATCAACCCCTGTTGTTGCAAGCCTGCGGGTGTGAGTGTGTCCATGCAAGCATGTGTGCTTACTCTCTGAAACGACGGCTGTGGATCTTGGTGATAGCATTAGCTGCCATGGGACTCCCAATGCCGGAGCTGGCAGGAGAACCCTGTGATACTGGGGTGATGCTGTACGGAGAGTTTTGACTGGCTGGAGAAAGGGATGCATCACTGGGCATGCTTAGACCATTTTCTGAGGAACCCAAAGAGGAAGTAGCATACAATTAGAGAATATTGTCAGAGAAGAGACTAGAATATCAATGGGGAAGTTTTCACCTCTTTACCCCCTGACCCACAACCCTGTTCTCACCCTCTTGGGAGGCAGGCTCTTGCGTGAGGTCATCAGTAAACTGTAGTTCATCATCGCCAGGCTCCTCCTGACCTGAGGAACCTGGTTCTACAGTAGGCTTCCCCTTCTTCCCCTCTCGTTCTTTCAGGATTATCTAAACCAAACCCAAAAAGAGACAGTAAATGAAACCAAGAAATTCCAAAGTTATGTCTTTATTTAGAGAAAACTTTTTGGAAAATTAGTAGTATGTCTCTTTTGGATCTTGTTTCTTTCAACAAATCATTTCATAAAAAATGAATGACTTCTTATCCTACCTCAATACAGAAATATTATGCTTTACCTTCTTTAGAGCAGTGGGCCGCTTGACTTTTGGGATCTCTCTCTCTTTCCCTCTCTTGATACGAGGTGCAGTGGAGTCCAGGGCATTATGAGGAGCTGAGCACTGCTGTTGGTGCCCCTTCAGCATGGATGGAGCATTGGTCGAATTTGAGCCATGGAATGGAGCCGTTGTACCCACTAGAAAGAAGAGTATGATGTAGACACTCGAGCTCTCCGTGCATGTGCATGTATGTGTCTGTCGGCCCATCTGAATGTGTTTATACATACCAGTGAAAGAGAGCGGCTTGGTGTTGGTAAGCTGTCTGGCCTTCATAGCTTGCTGATGTTTTTCCAGAGCTGCAAGCATATCTCCCAGGTCGAGCTGGACTGGAGTTTTACTCTTTTTCCCAGCTGCTTTGGTGAGTGCCTCCTGTAGAGCATGGCCAGAAAGAATAGAAACAAATCAACCAACCAGTCTGGCAGTCAAATTCGCTAAGAACCAACACCATTATAAAAAATAGCCACCAACAGAATATTGGAGCTGACTAGACTGGACATGATCTATTACATTTGTTAATCTAATTTGTTAATCTAATTGTCAAAGAGAAAAAAGAAAAGAAGAGCTTTAGCAAATTCTGTGGGATTAATCTGACGCAGGCTAGTGAAGCATCACACAAGGTGCATTCTGGTACCTGTAGTTTCTTCTGCTCCATGCTAATCTCTGAGTACTCCTGTGCCGTAGCCAGAGCAGCTGCTAGGGCTTTCTTTCTCTGGCTCTTAGCCCTCTTGGGGACAGAGGTGGTGATTGGAATGGGCGTCTGAACAATGTTGATGGGCGAGTTTTCTGGCAGATTATTCAACTGTAAAAAAAAAGAGATTAAACTAGTGAGGAAGCTTTGCAAAGCACACAAAAAAGCTTTTCTGATGCACCTTCAAGTTGAGGGGTAATTGAAAAATGTTTTCCCTCTCACAAGGTTTTTGGGGAGTTTGGGTTGTGTCTGTGCCTGGGTTGAGCTGGGTTCAGGTTTGGTGTTGCGCTGCACTGCTCCTCCTGTGGCCAGCTCTGGAAACTCATCTTCATCCTAATAAACACAGAAGACTTAAACTCAATATATACACAGGGACCAGACTACTTTACACAAACACATATCGAAATATTTATACACAGATCATAAGAGAGAATATAAGAGTGGTTGGTGTCCTCATTTCATTGTCAAATGTAATACTTTTATTTACATTCGTGTAAACCTCTCTCACCTCAAAGTAGAGTGGCTCTGGTGTGAGCTCAGTCCCAGTGATCACTCCTGTCTGCAGTCTCCTTTCTGCAGGATTAGGGTTAACGTTCTGGTTTGGATGCATACGCTATAAGGGGAGCAAAGAAGGGAGGATACAATTAATCAGTACCTTTCATTAAACAAGGAATTAATGTGATGCTGTTGTTCATGGTTTCAACGTTCCAGTGGCATATACAGTACCTGTGAAAAGTTCCTCTGGTCTATGTTCTTCCTCAGGTCTGGTTTGTGAAAGTGGCCATTCCTGTCACCTCTGGGCTTCTGGGTGGCTTGAGAAGCTACATTTACCCAGCTCCCAGCTGTTTAAAAAACATTCATATTAATATAAAGGTAAAGTAGATCTTCTCCAAACTCCTGCTTCAATGCACATGTATTATCATAACAAATTTAACACTGAATTGAGGTTCCAACAAGTAGAGCACAGGATGTTCTATAGAAGACAGACAAGGAAGGCTATACAGACAGTTTAAGGACATTAGAAAGGAAGAGAAAACAAAGGGAGATAATAAAAGCCAGGTGGAACAAATATTAAGTGGGTCTATGGGATAAAGGGGTAAAAAAAACAAAGGTGGGAGGTTGTGGGATTACATGTGGAAACCAACCACCCCAGATAGATCATGCCACAGGAATAAAGGTCATGATGGGATGCTCAGCAATCAGCATTTTATAAACCCAGGTAGGTTATAAATAGGAAACATATTTATTTTAAAAAAGTTTTTCTATTTGATTCCCTCTACGTTTTGACATGTACCCCACAAGACTTACCTGTCATCACACCAGCCTCTACTCCCTATGCCAGAGGAAAAAATAGAAAGGGGAAGAGTTTGGTAAAGATGTAATTATTATCCAACATCATCAGAATGTTGTCTAATATTTAAAGGGAAGATTCACCAATGTTCAACCTTCTCTCTGTCTATCTGTAACAGTGATAGCATATGAGAAACATGAGCAGTTGTGCCTGATCATTTCAGCTTGTCTGGGGTGACAAGCATTGTTGCATCACTTAGCAGATGGAAAAACTTTAGCCTAACATGGTTTCTAATACTCTAATCCACTCTAAGGACACCATTCAATAAACACATCCTTGTTCTCTCAGCTAAACTACCTTTCCAATGGTGGAAAGGATGTCCCGTAACACTAGTGCCAAAGATTTTATGGATGGGGATTTGAAGGATGACGATACAGAAGCTTACACACAATGCATTCTGGTACATGTGGGCACTGTGGGAAAGAATCCGAGCCGGAAAACCGATTTCTCCAACAATATAATAGAGTGAGGACTTTATTGCTTAAGGTGACAATATGACTCATTATAACTGATTGTGCATACACAAAACCATCAGCCAAAACTTACTTTAAGAATTTGCACAACACTATCCGTGGACTTTAAGGTTAAAAGAGGTGAAGGCAAGAATTGATGACTGTATTTAAGAACAAAAATGGCTGTTATTCAATAAGTTCCTTAAAATCTTGACAAGAATCAAATATTTTTCTTTAAATAACATTCATCCCTAGGCAAATGCTTCATCATGGGCATGTGGATGGTCCTCTTCTCTAAAATATTTACTTGACAGTTACACTGTATTACAGAAGACGAGGAATTCTAAGATATTAGGATTCTTGGTACCGAATGCATACTGTCATACCGCTGAAACTGATACCATCCTATCTCCCCTCAACCCAAGCCTAAACCCAAATCAATAGGCTTGTAAAAACCTAGGTTACCATGGGTTCTGCTGCACGCTGTGCCGCCCCAGTTCCTTGGTTGTGCTTGGGGCTGCAGTATCCACTGTCGCTGTCTATATCTGCCTCACTGGCCCCCTGCTCATTGTAGTTTTCTGCTGGGTGGGATGCCCTTCTCCTTTTCGTCCGGTTCTTCCACAGGAGGGGGCTAGCCCGGTCCATACCACCTCTCCCTGACGCCTCACCAGGGAAGTCTACAGAAAGGGGGAAGGATTATCAATGTTGGTTCCATTGTCATAATAATCTCATTAGTTTTTAAATCACAATCCTGACAGCATTACTACATCCAGGTGTAGGCAACTTTCAAATGTGGTCATAGATCAGACACATATCCAATATGCAACCGTGAGACGAGTCTATGTTGCAAAGTCAAATGTAATTCACATCGCTCTCACATCATACTGGGACCATGACTGGTCGGTCTTTCAATGACAAATTAGAGTTACGACCTCAGAGATACCATGGTTAAATGAGATTTGAGAAAACAGCTGTGATACACATGGAGTGATATTAGGTGGTGTGGTTTTGACAGAAGTTAGCCTAGGGTAAGAGATAAACTGATGGATGTTAGTGGAGTCACTGATTTAGATCTAAGGGAGATCCCTCTATTTAACGTAAATCAATGGTACATACTTGTATCATAATGGACTAAGTGTTTGAAGAATTTAATGTGAAAATTATTTCCATCGGCCTGCCCCTAGATTACCACAGTCACCCAAGTAAAATACTTTACAGCTCACATGACCGAGTGAAATCACCAACTGCATGGGTGAAATCCAATTACCAACCAAGGCAGGATACAAAGACAAACTGAGGCCTTAAAGGAACAAGCATTAAGGCTTACATGCTAACAAATATCTGTTTGGATACTTTTCACCATTGGTGTATTTAAGACAATTTACTGATCCACGAAAATCCAAGTCATGAATGCATATTACATAGTTTCTCAGTTTAATGCCTGCCGTCAGATAGGATTTCACAGTGAAAAAAACTATATGACAGATGGAATTTTCCTCATAGCAGCATGAGAAAACAGAAGGTGGGGACAAATATTAGGGAAAGGTGAAATTCTTGTGGCCAATGAGAAGAAATAACAGCCCGAGCACAGAAAATCTTGAAGACCTTTACCAACTATAATATCAATAGCTAAGAGTTAAGGTTTAACTTTTTATTATCCAGACGTGGGCGAGGTGCTGAAACAACAGCACTTTGGATCTTGTTTCATTTCCAATGGATGTGAGGGATTTGGAAGTGGTATAAAAGCAATGCAGCTACCAGTATAACCACAGGCATTAGAATCTTCAACAAAAATGACAAGTGTCAGGATTGCATGGAGCCAAGCTGGTTTTTGTGGCACAGAGTCCTGCTAGGTTTTGACTGAAGTTGTGGGTTTGTCTGATGTTGTTTTGGATAATCACAGATTCACTCCATATGCTATTCTTACAAGTTTTATATAACCCAATATATTTAGAATTACTGTACGCAAATCAATTTATTAACCATATGTATTCTACATGAACTCCATCTAGGTGTAATCTCTGGTTGTGCCTAAGGATTTTGTTGCCTTATGTACTCTGCATTCGACACCAATAGTATGTGGAGCCATTCTGGAAGAAGGATCCCTTCACTGTTACTCTTCCTGCAGTTTCTCCCATATTTTTCTTGGTAGGCTTTTAATGTAGCGTTTTACCCCATTTGACTTGATGTTTCCCAGGCTCGGGGGTGTTGTATATTGCACTGATTGTAAAGCCCTTTTGGAATTTTGGGCTGCACAGATAAACCTGACTCGACTGTGGTGTAAAGATTAATACACCAAATGCTTTGGTAGAATCTTTGCCCCTGGCTGCTGAATTGCGGAAGAGCTTAACTACCCACATTTTAAACTTGCTTTACTCACTCATAACAGTGAATATTTAAAGCCAAAAGAGAAAAGAAAGCAGATGGAAACTCCATCTTATCAAAACAAGGTCATTATCAACAGAGGAATTTTAAAGACATGATGCACTGCACACATGGAAACTTGAAATGCTACATTCCTGTGCATTCAGACGCATTCTCCTAAACCTGTTTTAGAGAACAATCTGACTGGCATCATCATGCCTATTCTAACTGACAAGGAAGATGTCTGCTGCCGGGAAAGCCAGTAAACATCACTTTAAACAAGCTCTAGAATATCTCAAGCATCTGCTTCCTTGTCATCAAACCACAGAGTAATCAGCACTTCAGGTAGAAACCTTGACATCAAGCCATTTGTAGGGAATTTCAGTGCTTGCAGTTAGTTATTGTTTTCTCTCCTTACTAGTGAGATCTCCTTGACACTTTGATTCCATTCCAAAAGAGAAGCAACAGTGTTCTTTGCCAATCAGTGATAAGAGGATGATTAATTAAGAACCTTAATCAATGAAGTTAAACAACCTCATGGAGGCTCACGGACCCTCAATATGATATTGTGACATAACCATGATGTTGTCATAAAAGTGGCATACCAATCTGCTGTGCTGGACTCTTCTCCTGGATTGCCATTATACCATGGAAGCCAAGCTTACATGTACTAATGATCACAAAGGCTTTGCCATCCAGAGCTTGGCTCCTGGTAGGGTCATGCAAGGTGGAAAGGTCAAGGGGGAGGTTCCAGACAACGCATGATACAACAAAGATGTCAACGGCAGAGCTGGCAGAAGATGTCTTCAGGTCATAATGGCAGTGAGGGCGAATGAAGGCTGTAGCCGAGGATCAGTCAAAGAGAGGTGGAAAGACCACTAGCAGGAACTTTTAAACCAGGACACTAGTTCTGAGATGGATAACCTCTAACAACTCTCTCAGAAATCCAAAGATGATGACATGCCAGCACCATGTAGTCTAAGAGAAGTCCAGGATGTCATTAAGAAGATGAAAATCAAAAAGGTTGCTAGTACTGATGGAAAATTGACAGAACTACTGAGGGTAGCTGGACCAACACTTCTCAGAAAAATCTATACTCTGCTACTTGAAATATGGAGGAAAAAGAAGAAAATCTCTGCACAACTTATAGATGCACTCATTGTCTCTATCTTTAAGGAAGGGCCCAAAGCTGAGTGTGTAAACTACTGTGGCATTCCACTGCTTTCCACCACAGGGAACACTCTGGCTAGGATCTTGGGCAACCTCGCAATATCACAGGAAATTCTGCCAGAATCCCAGAGGGATCTTCATCCTAACTGAGACACCTTGGACATTATTTTGTACTGCTTGCCAACTCCAAGAATGAGCCCAGAAATAGAATCAACCATTGTACATGGCCTTAATACACTTAACCAAAGCATTTTGTTCTATAAAATACCAGGTCATTTGGCTAGTTCTGTCAAAAATAGGTTACAACTGATGTGACACAAAAATATTAATACGACTACTACATGACAATATAGGGGCAGCATAGCTCAGTGGGTAGAGTGGTCCTCTGGCAATCGGAAGGTTGCAGGATTGATCCCTGGTCCTGAAGAAAGAATGTCGAGGTGTCCTTGAGCAAGACACTGAACCCCTAACTGTTCCTCGAGCGCCATATGTTGGCAGCTCACTGCTCCTATACAATAGGATGTGTCAAAATGCAGAGAAATCCAAATTTCCCCTTGCGGGACTGATAAGGGAATCCTTTCTTTCTTTCTTATTATTATTATTAATATGCTAGTTAGACTATTCAGCAATTAATGAGATGAGACAGAGTCCTTCAAGGTCCACACAGATGTTAAACAAAGCTGTCTCATTCCCCCAAGCTTGTTCTCCATCTTCATTGCCACCATCCTCTACCTCATGGGTCCCAATCTGCCCCAGTTAAAATCATGAACAGAACTACTGGGAATCTTCTGAACATTAACAGTTTAAGGGTTAAAAGTAAACTACCACTATATCCATCACTGAGCTGTAGTGCACTAATGACAATGCCTTATAGAACATGAACTATAGTGCATACTAGATGCCTTTGTAAAGGTATACAAGCAGCTTGGCCTGCCCAACATAAAGACCCGTATCCTCTACTAAGCCTCACCAAACAGAAATATGCCTACTCTGCCCCCATCCATCTCTGTATACAACGTCAGACTCGAAAGCGTGGAACAGTTCCAATATCCTGGCAGCCTTCTCTTCTACCAACACTGACATTGAAAGACACCATTGTCTCAGTTGTGCCAGCTGGGTGTCCTCAGGATTGAGTATAAGATTTTTAGAAATGTGCAGGCTTAAGGCCAGAGCAAAAAATTCGGGTGTATAAAGTTCCAGTGCTGCCCCCATATTTATGGGTCTGAAACATGGACCACGTGTAGCGGGCATCTGAAGGTACCTGAGGCATACCAACAGCAATGCTTCAAGAAGAAACTTAAAAGATTAACTGGGAGGATAAGCGCACCAACCCCAGCATCCTCGAGAAGGCCAACATGCCTATAACTGCCTATAACTGTCACTATTGCACAACATCAGCTGATATGGCTATCTCCTCCACATGTCTGACTCTTGCCTCCCAAAATAAATCCTTTACTCTCAGATAGTGATAGGAGGCCGTGCTCCAAGAGGACAAAAGAAGTGATATGAAGATAACATCACGGGTCACATCAAAAGGTTTGGGATCGACCTTAGCACCTGGGAACAATCAGCAGAGAACAGGGAGGCCTAGAGACTGGCTGTCCATGAGAGTACTACAACCATGACCTCCAGGGTGCTGCTGAAAACAAGAACAGACTCAGAAAGGAATGAGTTACCAGGGAGGCCCAAACTACATATTTGACCCCCTCCCTGATACCCTTGCCCAAAATGTTCACTTCTATGCCCACCTGAAGACCCATAAGGACCTAGAAGGAGTAGAGTCCTACTCAACCCCAGTGACTGCCAATGATAAAAGATTTCAAATGTGGCATACCAGTCTGCTGTGCTGCATCCACCAATAGGACCGTTTTGCTTCTTCCATCAGGCCCCAAGGCACAAACCTCCTTCTGCACAGCAACGCTCCTTGTAGGGGGCCGGCGGCCCCTCAGAGACTGGCACACTCCAAGTTGCTGTTGCTGGAAGAGAAAGAGAGAAGATAGAACTTGGTTAGTGGTATCAAAGTAGAAGAACAACAACTCTTTTGTAATATGGATATTTTGTGAGGTAAAACACAATCTTTCTTACCTTGGGAAGAAGAGTTGGTCGCACCATGCCCCTCCCCCGCTGATTAGCCAGACCAAATGCCTGTCCAAGAGGAGGAGGTCTATCACTGACATCCCCTGAGACAGGGTTTACCATCCCAGCTTGCACAGGCCCAGTATAAGGGCCAGGGAAGGGCTGGTAGAAGCCCATTACTGGTGGGCATGGGGCAGGCATGATCTGGTAGTAGGCATAGTCATTGGAGACTGGTGGCTGGGGGGAAGATAAAATGGGGTAGGCCAGGTATGGACCCCCAGGGCTGGGGTTAGGCTGCTGCCAGCGCAGCTCCCCTCCATTATACATAGGGTGTTGTCTGTGAAGAAGAAAGAGCAGTAACAATTTGAATGGAATCCTTACCTAGCCTTCTTGAAAAGTGTAGTGTCATCAACAACAGCCGTGCCATGAAAAGATTATTTTAAGTTCATTTGGTTTGCCTCTCTAGGACACTCTATTAAGGCAAATGTGTAACGAGTTTGTCTTGACATCAAACAATAAATCAGTCAAATCAATTATTTAAAAAATTGAGGAAGCCTAAAGCTGGATGAAGAAGCCAGCTCTTAAAATTAGAGAAGGGGTGAGAGTTAAGGCCAGGGTTTAAGTTTGTGATCATCCCCAGTGATGTAAACTCTGCTTGGTCAGTTTGAGCCTGGTATGCAGAGATGGAGCGGCTCCTACTTGATAAGGATCCAGACGACATTTTCACAGCCAGCATTCTATAGCGGGCATTTCCTGGTATTCAAAATGGGAGAGGAAGGAAACAAAAGAACGGATGTGTGCAGGATATGGCAGATCACTTCAGACAAAAGAAAGAGCCACTGAAAACACAGATTACAGTTCCACACGAATTGTGGAGGGGAATGTGACAGTTCGGAGCTACTCCATCAATAACTACAAAGAAATCTAACGGCTCTTACTTAATACACTATTTAATAGGATCTGATTGTGATACGTATTGTGAAGAATAACATCAGATGCAGGATGTATACTCTCTTGCTCCTTATCGGAAACAGTGCAGTGATTGAATATATCAGGGAATAAAACATTCACTGTAGAAACGTTTAAATATTGGAAAAGGATTACAATGGCCAGAAATGAAGCAAACTTTCTCCAAGTGGTTGAGAGTAAGGACAATAGGTTTTCTTCTACACCACTGATATTGCCCAGTGAGCTGTTAAAACGAATGGCAGTAGGATCAATAGGATTAATACAGTAAATGTGCTTTGCTCAGGGGGCAGTTCCTCTCTGGACTCCCCTTCTACACCTATGTGATTGATGACGGTACCTGTTGGGCTGGTTCTCCTGGACAAAGGGGTAACAGGTGATGAGGTAGCTGGGAATTGGTGTGGTCTCCACTCCTCCACCAGTTCCTCCAGCACCTCCGGTCCCTCCTCCTCCTCCTCCACCCACTTCTCCAGAAAGACTCATACTGATAATGGATTCCTCAAGACCCTTCTTCTGTGGAATGAACGGTTCTACTTCGGCTGAGAGTTTCACATCCTAAACAGAGATAAAGCAACAGCACATCAGAGTCACATGGTTACTGCATATCAATTTAGCAGCACAAATGCATCCAACCGATCTATGTCAAAACAATTTTATGTAACAGCTGTTCATGTTTGTGACAGCTCTTACACAGTCAAAACTATATCTGGACCAGTAGTAATCCTTCCTTCCATCCATCCATCCATCCATCCATAAGTATTAAGGATCTGAAAAAAGGAACTCTTTCTAAACCGTCAAAACAATTTCATAAAGATATTGTTGGTCCTACTTTTACAAATAGAATTGTACAGATTTGATCAACATTATCTTCCTTGGATAGATCTCCCAAGTCCATCACTTTATAAGTGAGCTTGAGGTATCCTTACTCAATAGGAGTTCCTAGTAGATGGTGTTGACATAAAGAAATGAAAAATGAGATAAAACTGCCTTCAGTAATCATGATTTCATATTGCAGCCAAGCGTGCTGTAAAATAGTGATGTTACAGTTTGTCTTTGTTGGAGTCCCACTCCTAGCTGAGTGTGTGCAGGGAGCTTCATAACCAACTCCCTGCTCCTACTCTGAGGTATCATGTCCTACTCTAGGTGCATTTCCATGGAGTGTGACACTTGATAACTATGGGAACTGCTGCTCCTTCTATTGTTCTAACATTATTTCACCTAATCCCAAATGATTCTGACCATATCAAGGCATACAGTGTATGTCTAGTCAAAATATTGATTTTTCCATGCCCAACTCAATCCATTAAACCGTAGTCATGGGATAACAGCACTATATTGATGATGAGTCATTGTTGAGGTAAGCTGTGACGTCGACTTCTCCTCTACAGCTTGAATTTTAACTCTGGACAGGTTGACAGGAATTTATCTAGATCACTGGCCATATGCACTAGTGCCACATTACTGAGGCCAGAGAATAAAGTGCGTTTCCTAGTGCAACGTGAAAACTAGAACAAGTGTTAAGATAACTTGTACGAGTTATAACCACAGAAGTTACAAGTCATTGTAACTTCTGTTTTCAATGCCAGCCACATCAACAGAAATGTGGGCATGAAAAAGAGAAATCGGCTGGCGATATCTTGGATACGAGTATAACATGTAAGAGGGACCCAGTGATGGGCAGGAGAGGGGAGTACTTTCACAGGGCCTAAAGGTAGAGGGGCCCCTACAGAGAGAGGATAGGTGATAACTGAAGTGAATTTGACTCATCAAACTGCAATGCCAAGTGTCACATCCTGTCAGGAGGACCACAGTGTCTGTAGGCGATGCAACCTCCTCCACAATGCTATCAGGCTTCCTCATTTGATGACAATCAGACCTGACCATGGCAAAGGCCTTTTTTCCCCATACTGTGCCAGAGGGCAGACAGCACGCGGTACTTCCAGCAAGCAAAGAAGCTAGCAGGCCTCATGAAACTGGGGGGGGGGCATTTTCAGTTCAAAACTGATGCAACATAACCGCCAGAGAGAGGGTTCAGGGACCATAGCATGCCAAAGATGACCCAAGTCATCTCAATAATCCTAATGAGCTGATTTTACTTTTTAAGATGTGCTTATGAGCTACCTTATGCTTCTTGGCTTATTTTTATTCAAGCTAAAGAGATTTGATTTTGTTTGTCTTTTAGAGGATGGGAGGGATTTATTGGTGAGAAGCTCTGAAGATATGGAGACAATCAAAAACTGATTTTGTGTAAGTTGATAGTGGATAAATTCTGAGCCTTAGGGTCATCCGATAGTGGTATCAGGCCATGTGGCATGGAGGGGTACACATATGCAGGTTTTCTTTATAATCAATCATCACTCCAAGTGATTTCTCTAATTAACACACTTCCAGCCAGAGAAGAGCAGAAACCTGCTTGTGCGGCACTGGGTTGGAATGAAAACAAGCAGGTGTATTTCCATGATACATGGTTAAATACCATTGTTCAATGTATGGTTTGTGAATTCCTTGTAACTAAGGTACTTTCAAGGCCACGGAGAGACAATACACCAAACTTGGGCTTATTATGAGAAAGTAACTTAAAGACTTACTTGCAGTTAAAGGAGAAATCAGTATTTTTTTCTCCCTTGATAAACAGTCATTTTATGCATCTGGATCATGGAGTCAGGTTACATAATACCAGCATTCTTATGAAGTCCGTTTTACATGTCCCGATTAGTTCCCACATAATAGGGATGAACATGAACTTAGATGGAGCTTGGGGGATTAAAGCTGGATGCCCTTCATGATGCCCTGTGGTGGGTTCAAACCCGCAGCCTCTGGCTTGTCAGTTCCTAAAGCACGTGCTCCATCACTGAGCTAGTGTGACTAAACAGCATTCACATCATGGCTGTAAATTCCAGGCTCTGTATAATGCTATGGAGTTTTTGGTCAGGTTACACCAAGTGGTGCCACAGCAAAGAGGTACATGTAGGATAAAACACAAGCAGGAGAAAAAGATTGAGAAGTGATGTCGATGTGACGATGCTTCCGTTGGACCAACAATATTACCTTACAACACAGTGTTATAATGTACTTTGGTTAAGTTTATAATGAATTAGAAATACATCTTGTGGGATCTACATTGCAGTTGAGTCCAGTGCGCTCTGTTGCACGAGAATACTTAATATACACACGCTTTATTTTCACGTGATATGGCATCTACATTACAATCCAATTTCATGATGATACACCAACACTAAACTTAAGTAGTAAGTGGAGGTGTTTTATTACCAAATAACCGAGGCCAGTAGAATTTGATTCCTGGATTTAACCCATCCTATTATACGGCAGGAGTGAGCACAGCTACAGCCTGGGGCTCGGATAACAGTTAGGGGTTCCGTTTCTTGCTCAAGGACACTTTGACACACTATCTGCAGGGGCCGGGAGATTGAACCACCAATCTCCAATTACTAGAGGAGCACCCTACCTCCTGAACTATGCTGCTTTCAGTAGTATTCAGGGCGTTAGGAAGTAAATCAGTTTGACGGTAACATGGTCTTCAAGGTGGCTCTAGAGAAGTTTATGTGTGTCTTCCTTTGATACACAATGAGGATGACTGAGGCAGACAGAGCTTTTCTTCTATACTCGATCAGGAATGGTGTCCCAATACAGCAAAGGTCCCAGGATAATTTCCCTCTATACTGCTCTCAAACACAAGGATGCTTAGTCACACTGTTTAGAAATAAGGTTTTTTATGACAATTACCTGATTAAATATCCTAAGAACAATGTTTTACGATGACAAAACTGCCCAGAAACTACAAATCGATTCAATCATGCAAAACAAAATCAATCCTAAGTGCCAGTCAAGTCATGTCATGTCATTGTTAGCCGCTTATCTGAAGTCAAGTTGTGGGACTACTTGTGCCTATCCCAGCGTTCATTCGGTGGAAGGTAGAGGAAACGCTCTGGACAGGTCACCAGTCCATCCCAGGGCAGATGCAGGGGATTAAGGCTGGATGCCCATACTGACGCCCTGCGGTGGGGTTGACCCCGCACCCTCTGGCTCATTAGTTCCTGAGTCATGCATTCTTACCACTGAGCTACTGCAACCCCCTCACAAGTACCAGTGACACATAAAATTAAAAAACAAATGACACACAATACCAATTTCAATACATAGGAAAATACAAAAGAGCATGCCTAAAGTGAATGGTTATGTGTCAAGGGGGGCAGACAACCCTGATGGTCTCTGGTCACTGCCTCAACATATTTGCTGCAGGTGGGGATAAATGGATGTTTAGGAAAAGCCCTTTTCTCATTTATAACCCTGGAATTCTTCTAGTCTGTCTGGTTTAATGGGGCTGCAGTTAAACACGGGGAATGGAACAGGTATGCTACAGAAGCTGAAAAGAGAAAAGGGCAGATTTCAGTAGAGCCCCACAACACTAAAACTATTCTTGGAGGATTTCTTTACCAGGACACATCTTTAAAGCCACTGGTCTAGATCCTGACACAATCAAGTGTCCTCTAAATCAAGTGAAAATGCCTATTAGATAAGGGATATTGGCAGGAATGACAGATATTATAAAGAGCTCACCTCCAGAAAAATCAAATACCTGCTTCCACGCAGAAAAGATATAACTACATAAATTTAACTACGGATATTTGCAACCGAAAACTGCAAGCATCCCAAGTATGCCCCAATGCTTGGATTTTTGTACTCGTTATTCTTCTCTATTGCATATCAAGACTAGAAAATAAAAATAGCAAAGAGTTCCGGAGTGTGATAGAACTGACTACAGTCCACAGGCCTTGGTGAACAGGCAACTTTTCAGGAGGTTTTTAGGGTTATTCATTTGATTACATTTCCCATTTGTGAAAAAGTCCTGGAAATGATCCAATTGGAATTCTTATCGCCATTGTCACTGCTCTTACAAAACGATCTAATGGGCCTTCTCCTATTGGAGGCTTTACATGGTCTTTTCCACGGCAGTGTGTATGCATGTTTCACACATCTGGCTGCCCTCAGCACAGTTCCCCACAT
Organism: Regalecus glesne; assembly: GCA_900302585.1. Lineage (NCBI taxonomy): Eukaryota > Metazoa > Chordata > Actinopteri > Lampriformes > Regalecidae > Regalecus > Regalecus glesne. Next base: position 1,815 of record OMLC01066413.1, on the reverse strand, counting down.
GACATCATGGTGACTAGCTCTCCATTCAGACCAAGCCCAGAGTGACAGCTCCGGCAAAGAGGCCACATCAATTTCATTTGCTGTTTAGAGGGAGGATGAGGAGGGTTCACAGGGTTCACAGCGCACAAAGACTCTGAAACAGTGGTCGGGATGCATGAATCAAGCATCAGTGCAGCCAGTGGTTGTCATACAGACAGCCATTGTTTCCTGTTGCCACCCTTTGTGGGCACTGGGCAGTTCTCTGACTCTGTCTGGGCTAATCTGTAGATCCTGACCCATCTATCCATGGTTGCAATGGACAGAACATATTCAGCCTATTCAGTAGAAGAGGCAGAATTCCAGCGGCAAAACTTGTACTGCAATAAAAGACTACGTGGGTTGAAAGAAACTTCCCGACTTTGATCCACATGATTAAGTGTTATGTAGTTGTTTGGCCTGTATGATAGTACAGTCTAGCAAACAGGGGGAGGTTACAGGATTAAGTCTGAGAGGATAAAGTAGGGACAGAACCACAAGATAAGCTAATTACACAAGCCATAGTAATAAGCTGAGGCCTCATTCAAATTGCAATAAATCTTGAATTCTGGACCATTGCAGGAGAATGTAAACCTTCCTTGGATATGTCTTTGTTTATGCCCAATAATCCATGTAAAGAAATCACTAAAAAATGGAATCAATTCATCAGGACACAACGTTTATTGAAAGAAATGCCTCATCACTTATTTTATTTACATTTGAAGCGATCATTGGTTTCGGTCATTATGTAGCTGTATTATTTGTAATATGTGGGGATCCCTGCAGCCAGCTTAGACTGAAGATGTCACCTGTAAGAGTGATGATACACTTCTCTCATTAAATGTCATGTCCAGAAGGTCTGATTTGCCTTCTTTGTGACTTCCCTGGAAAAGAAATTGAGGGAGTAACAGAATCTAGGAAATCTTGTTTGTATTCAAAGTGAATTCACAACACTTGCAGATGTTACTGCATTGCTTTTGTACAGACTGTGAATGTTTGTGTATTCATGAATAGCTCCAATTGTGAGAAAGGCATTGAGGTCAGATCCAGATGTGCAGCCACTCAGTATGACAACAGTGGGGCCAAATAGTTCAAGGGCTGCTAATCTCACAACTCCGTTTTCTCCAGCCTTCGTCATTCACTCTCATTCTGCCTCAAAGACTTTCAGATGGTGACTGTTATTTTACTGTAGAATTGCATGGGCTACTGAGAAAGCAGGAAATTACCAAAAATGCAGGTCCTGTGACTTGAGGTCAATGAGTGTGTGTAAACACGACTGAAACATCTGGTGTGCTTAAGTACTTATTGATAAAACACAATGGTCAAGCAAGTTTTCACTACATGGGATACACAAATATGAGAAATTAAAGGCTTCATATAGTGAGGGAACAAGGCAAAAAAATTTTTTTAAATAGCATTGAGTTGACCAATGCACCTCCTAAAGGGCATTTATCTGAGACTGTTCAACAACAAGACGTAAAGAGGAGCATACTGAACTTTCTGCATTGCAAACTGCCACTGGAATGTAGTAAATGCAGGAAGGACAACCAGACAGTCCTCTACTCATGGTCAATGAAACTATTCTGATGTTACTGATTACGATCATGTTATACATGATTAAAAAAAACTCCTATATTTGCCAGTGACATTTATTAGACATTTAACTTAAGCAAATATGTTAAATTACCCCTGAGTAACTGATTGTGATATACGAACAACGACAGATGACAGCTTAAATGGCTTTAAATCTGTAAGCTAGTTTATCACACATATACGAATCTACGTACACCAACGATTACA
>OMLC01066412.1:0-17992 GCA_900302585.1 Regalecus glesne | reverse complement strand
CGCTGGTCATGAAAAAATTGTAAAAAGAATATAATTAAATTCAGGGGGGTGGCATAGCTCAGTGGATAGAGTGGTCGTCAAGCTAATGGGCAGGTTGCAGGTTCGATCCCCGCACCTGTGGAGAATCATGTTGAAGTGTCCTTGAGCAAGACACTGTTTGATAAGATATTCCTTTATTTTTCCCACTGGGGGAAATTTGAAGTGTTATGGCAGCAAAGTGGAAATCAGAATCAGAGAGGCATAAAATCTAAACAGCCATAAAATATATAAAAATAATTTAAACAAGAGGTATTGTTCCAAAATATGAACAATACAAATAGAAAAAAAACAGACTCGGCTATGATAGACTGGTGACCTGTACAGGGTGTGTCCCCGGCCTTCACCCAATGTGGAGTGAGATAGGCTCCAGTTGCCTGCTGATGATGGATGGACGGACAGTTAAATTCTCAACTGGCCTGAGCTAGCATCAGCAGCGAGCTCAGTCTGGGTTTGTTCTCTTTATTTAAACCATCCTATTGTATAGGAGCAGTGAGCAGCTGCGGTGCCCGGGGACCAACTCCAGTTCCTTTTTCCTATCACCTTGGTCAGGGGCACAGGCAGGGGTATTAGCCCTAACATGCATGTCTTTTTGATGGTGGGAGGAAACTGGAGCACCCAGAGGAAACCCACACAGATGTGGGGAGAACATGCAAGCTCCACACAGAAAGGACCTGGGACCCAGGACCTTCTTGCTGTGAGGCTGCACAACTGTGCTGCGCAGCGTTGTAACTGGCGAGTGACGCAACACGGCGCATCCATTCTCTTCCTCACATCGAAAAGCACCGGTAATGGCTTTATGATGGTTTCAGTGTGGACAGAGGGCGTTCGATGGAACGCGGTTGTCGGACACTGGCTTGTTGATAGGACACGATGTAAGCCAACTTGTATCAAATCACGGTTGATTTAGGAAAATATCGCCCAAGCTGCATCATCTACAAAATTCCCCGACTTATCATGAAATAATATTTTCATGCGCCTGCCTAAAACCTTCCTGGTCCGAGATCAAATTGTATCTGAATCTCCAGTGCGGTCTTTAGATATTATGATGAACAGAATAGCTCTCATCTTTATTTCTTTTTCATGGGGAGCCAGCCATTCAGAAGAAATAAATCGATTACTGTGTAACTCATATCAAATATGAGTTATACTAAAGAGTCTAGCTTTGAAACTTGGCAAAGAGACCACTACGCTGGATATTCAAGCCAGCAAAAGAGAACTGCCAGAGTTCTGGTTGACATAGCAATCCACACAAAGACTTCGACCATGTTAGAAACAAGGCAAACTTTTGACCTCCAACACGATCAGGTTGCAAGACTCACTCCTAGCCATTTTTCTTGGTCATTTTGTTTCCTTGTTTCCTGATTTATCTTTCTGAGATCCAGCTAACACTGCCCAGATGTGTGAGTGTTGGTCAGGGTCTGAGTGTTCATGCCTATGTCTATATGTTAGGGCCTGGAGTTAAAAAAAAAAGTGGAAGAAAGGAAGAAAGGCAGAAAGAAAGAATGTGTTTGAGTGATGTCAGTGTGTTTTATGGCTCTAGAATATTTGATTTCACAGGTTTCTGTTGCCCGTAGGGACTGAAAACCTTGTGTGACAGCGATTCAAGTCAAGCACATTTCAAATGTACAGTGTGGTGGAGCCTCCATTGAGACAGTTCCTCCTTTTGAACATTTAAACTCAATGTGGTCCTTGCTTCCTATAGTGACACTTTGCCTGCGATGTTTCATGCTGAGTCTTGGCATAGAAGTGCACGGTGAGCTCTGTGACATGGTGCATGGATTCTCATAGGCTCTGGCACACAATGCTGCCTTAAAGGTTGTAGGCGTTTCACAGCGGGAACAAACATTTACATTGATCGGCTGCTTGGTTACAGTGAGCTTGCATTGCCAGCTGGGAAGACATGGACCGCTTAAGTAGGGGTATTCTTTCACTTTAATGTCCCTTGCGTGTGCTTAAATTCACAGCTGAACTTCACTAATGTTTTTGTATGAGCAGCACGAAGATGGTTTTCTCTAGCTGACACTGCAAACCTTTTTTTTTGTTTTAGAGGCACAATTATCAAACAGTACATCTGGTGAGGCTCTGTGGCGGGGGAGAGGGGGGGTGTCTAACCGGCCCAGAGGATTATCTCCTCTTACTGAGCATCTTTGATAAAAAAAATAAAACTTTATTTAACTGAAATGGACTCACATGCTTTCTGCATGAGTAGGAATCATAACAATAAAATGTGCAAGCTGGAGTAAAGCTGGTCCAAAATAGATTAAATTTAAGAGCAAATGGGAGGAATGTTGCCCTATATTAAGACTTGGTCAGTAACCCCTATTGTCTGAAGTAAGAAGAAAAGATCAACTGCTCAGTGGGGGGATAGAGATACAGTACTTACCCAAGGAAAATATTTCCCACATGAGAACTCCAAAGGACCATACATCACTCTGAGTTGTGTAGATCTTGTCGAAGATGGCCTCAGGCGCCATCCACTTGAGGGGAAGTCTGGCCTGTAAGCAAAAAGTTAGATAAGATTTTATTTACATCTGCATCTCATCTCACCTGTGTGGGGATTCCAGTCATCAGCACCATCAGTCGCAGTCCTGTAGCATCTGAGGTGGAGGCAATCGGTTTTAGTGCAGCGAGTGTCTGCTGTTGTTTCCTATTTGGATGTCCTTTCTTATGTAGGACCCTTTATACAGTCTGAAGACTGGTGGAAGATGCCAATCTAATTGACATCTCTGACATTTCCAATGAGTGTCTCATTAATTTAGCACCTATTTTGGGTTCGCCAAGACAGCAGCAGAATACTTTGCATGCAAGGGCTTCTGAGCAACTAGTGAAAGTCAAGTCGGTCTTATTTTTACTATGCCCATTATCACAGATAACAAAATTGGCTCAGTGGACTTTACACTGTGATCGGACAGCTGATGAATGTCAGCTGGGAACACACAGTACATGACATGTCTTGTACCTATCGACAAACACTTACATCTCCTTTGCGCACATAGTCTGGGTCTTTGTAGATATCCCTGGCAAGTCCAAAATCACATATCTTCACAACGTTGTTTTCAGATAGCAGGATGTTTCTTGCAGCTAAATCACGATGGATGCACTAATGAAAGGAAATGGAGGAAATATGAACTACAATTACGCTTGACATCTATAAGCACAAGGTCAAGTTTTTTTACTCATACTTTGCCTCACAATGGGATTTTGTCTACTTTCACGCAAGGCAGCTAGCTTGCTAACACATGGTATAGTCATCAGTGATAGAATAGGATTTGATGTGTTCCATTTCCAGCCTAAGGAATGCTCTCTAACAGGCTATTTACAGTAAGGGTCTCATTCACTAATCAGTCCCATCCGCTCCACCTTCCGAAACATATGAATGACCTGAAAAAAAGTCAATGAGTTCTACGCTTGAACGTTAATGTGTAAATTGACCCCTTGGGGGGCAAGCCATGTAAAAAGAAATATTATGAGTGAACAAAAGGTTCAATTGGTCCTAGCTGGGTTAACTGGGCTATAACTGTAGAGTCTTTTGACAAAAGGAGGAGACAAACAAGCAAACAATGACATTGAGCTTAAGTCAGTTGAATGAGAATCAGATGTTACGCTTTGTAAAATAGATGTGAAAAAGTAACCAATAATTGCATTAATTGACCCACACTGAAAAAAAGATTTATGTAACATTCTTTAAATAAATTATTTTCTTTGGATACCAGAGGGGTTGACCAGGTTCTTCCCTTCTATTTCTACTACTATATAATCCCACTAAAGAGCGCCTTCTGGTTTTCATATATGTGTCTTTTGGAAGCTGTGGGAGCACTTGGCTGATTTGTTGAGGAAATAATCAAAACTTTAAATCAAACTTAAGCAGGAACAAAATGAATTCGAGGTTGAGTTTTACGATTTTCACTGAAACCGGGCTGCCAGCAGTGTAAACATACTTATTGAATCAGTCCCTCCACACTATAACTTTATTAACAACACCAGGGAGAACAGAAGGGGGTGAGATTAATTGTACCAATGCAAACAAGTGTCATTTGGTAATTTTATGTCATTTGAACACATCTGCACTCTTAAATATTCATCCCACATTCTACCCGTAGTTCTTTATAGTCCTAAAAGGTACTCCTTCATGTTATTTTCCAAGGAATCATTTCTGTCTATTTTTTCGACTTGTTTGTTACGTCCAGTCTTTGAATTCTAACAATGGTCGTAAAAGAGAGATGCTTACGTAAGTGACCATACTGCTGCTCTTTTTAGACGGACAGTGTCTAAGACAACAAATGAAATATCTGACTTTTTAAAATGTTCTTCTGAATAAACTTCTGAAATATCCTTTATTAGGAACAACATTGCACTAAAGGGCCACGGTAACTCAGTGGTTAGTGCACTCACTTCCAGAACTGATGAGCAGGTTTGAATCCACCACGGGAACAGATACCCCATGGTGGGATCAAACCCGTGATGCCTGGCTCATCATTTTCCAATTTTCTGACTCCCAAGCAACCACAAGCGCCCCTCCCCGACATGATCTAAATGTAAGCCATCCATCGTCTACCGCTTATCTGAAGTCAGGTGGTGGAGTCATACTGGAGCCTATCCCAGTGCTCATTGAGCGAAAGGAAAGGAAACACCCTGGACATATCGCCAGACCATCACAGGGCAGGCATGGAAGGCCAGATGCCTTTCCTTGACACCCTGCGGTGGGTTCGAACCCACCGCTTCTAGCTCATTTCCTGAAGTGCATGCTCTGTCCCTGCGCCACCGTGACCCCCTAACCCGACCCTTTAATTCATTTCTATTTTACTCTTTTGTCTTGCCTTTAATTATCTTTATATAGATAGCATTTTGAGGGATTTTGCTCGTTTTCAATTGTGTTGTTTTCACTTTGAATCGGATCGTTTTTACTTTGTATTGTGCTGTTTTCAAATCTGCTCAGCATGTTGAATCTACATCTGTGTGAAACACACTGTTTAAATAGAACTGCCTTGCCTTGGAATGAAACTATTCAATCTAGTCGTGTGTCGAGGGGATGACATACCTTGCGCGATGCCAAGAACTCCATCCCTTTTGCAACTTGAAAACTGTAGCAAATCAGATCCTCCATAGTCAGTACTCGTTTATACAAGTCCTCAGGCTCTGCAAAAGGGAGAAAATGTATACACTTCCCTCAGTCAGAATGATCTCTCAAACATCAGGACAGTTTTATTCAGCACGGGGGTAGAAGCAATAATCATTTCATATCTGGACACATCGGTAATTGCCAGGGGTCAGAGTGACCAACAGCTCCCGATATGGCCCTAAGCCTGCTAGATAAATCCCTGAATCTGGTACACCATAGCTGAAACCTAGCGTGTCAAGCAGTATATATTTCTTCCTACGCTGTCCGTATTAATAACATCCTTTACACATCAGGGATGAAACAAACTCTGGTCCCTTTTTATGTTTCAGATGGTGGGTGTAATGTGTGAATACCGGCCCGGCGTGTCAGTCGGGGGTCTAAAACGGAGGAACTCAAAAGGAGCCCTTCCACAAGTCCACCTGAGTAAACAGCTAATCAGACCAGATATAACACATTGTCAGGGACCTGCGTGGTCAATGCACGAGGCCCCGGCTTGAGCCCAGGTCCAGACAAACACCCAGGTCAGGACAGGAAATAAACAAGAGGCCTCCCTAGACTCAGTGGGGTGACAGTGGCTCCCGCTGCAGGAACCGCATTGCTGAATAGGGAGAGGAAATGTCCCTTTGGACTTAGGCATGAAAACAGTTTGTGGGGAGGGGGTAGGAGGGGGTCGGCTGAGTGGATGGGAAGGAGTTGTTTTGCAAAGGGAAGGAAGACTTGCTTGGCCCTTACCTTCCTCCTCTTCCTCCGAGTCGCAGTAGCTCTTATATTCGATGAAGCCGGAGCTCGCGGAGCTTCCGGTGCTGGCCACACTCTCCAGGCGCCGTTTCATGAGTTCACTCAGCTCGCAGCCTAACCCCGATGACACCACCTTACCATCCTGGCTCTGACCAGCAAGCATATATCACGTTAAATGAGTTGAGAGCTGGAAACCGTGGAGGTTGATTTAACGCTACTGCCTACACACAATGCGTTTTTTCCTCAGATGGTGAAAACATTTACTCCTGACATCACATGTATAACGACTGAATGTTACATTGGATATTCTGAACCCTAAAAGTTGCAACTCACCTTGTAGACGAGAAAATCAGCTCTCTTGCTTCTCAGATAGTTAGACAAGTTGCCATACTTGCAGAACTCGACTATCATCATCAGTGGGCCTGTGAAGACAAGTGATAGAAAAATTCAACCGGTAGTTTGACCTCACATGACTTTACCCTTTTCTTGCACACTGAAAATAATAAAACACACATAAGCATCAAGCAGTGGGAGTAAAGTATCACTGTCCCCAGTAATTACAGTTATTTCTGATCTTCCTCACCTCCAGGTTTAGTGCATGCGCCAAGTAGGTTGACCACGTTCAGGTGATGACCTATATGGATCAGGATCTTCAACTCTGACATCAGAGCTTTCCGCTCATTAGTCGTGGCTCCTCCTGTTACAAAATAAACACCCCAAGCATGGACCCAGATGATGAAAGCATATACGGGTATGGTACCTTGTTGATCAATGTGCCGTAGGACTCCTGAAGAGAAGGAGTATGTATTTACATTTAATCCGATTTTCATCCAAGTCCCTCAGATTTGTTTAGAAATCCCGCGAGCAGATTTATGTCTTTACAAGTCAGAAATCTGAACTGCATCGAGGAAAAATCAGAAACAGATTTCTGCTCCTATATTGGGAAGATGTAATCCAGAAAACAAGTCCATCTCACGACAAAAGCCCAGTGAAGATTGAATGCATAGATAACAGTGGGGAAAAAAAGCCAAGAGGGAAAATACAGTTGCTTGTTTCCACTGAGAGAGTGACATAGGAGGGCACAGGCCTAATATTTCACATGCGAATAACAACAAATTGAACATGCACACATGGAGCCAATATTTCAATGGCCATGAACTTTAAAGTTTTCCAAGAACAGAATGTCCAGGTTTCTTTACAATTGTATCTGGGTTATGAGCATGGTGAGGGTCATATAACAGAGGAGAAGGGTTAAAGCTGCTGCTATGAGTGATATTTGAGTTTAGACGCAACATTCTCATCTCATAACTTGTAAACGCCATACAACAGAGTCAAACCCCTACGTCCCCTCACTTTAGATTCTCTGTGATAACATCTCTTTTTTTTAACTTTCCTTTTGACTCGACACATCACATGTCTAGCATACTGACGAAATCATGGCCATATTGTTTACCGTATCCAGCCTCAGCCTTATCCATGGCAGTTTGAATAAATGAGAAATGAAAGTGAAAAAATGAGTGTGGCTCGTGCAAGGCAGCCAGTCGCTCATGAGATTAAGTCGAAGTAAGAATGTTAAAAGAAACTGATCGTCCAATCATAGAACAGGCTGAATTCTCTATCCTCAAAATGCAGTGTCAGAAAATATAGACAGAAACAGAATAAATTCTCCTTGCTGATTAGGGTCTTCGGTTTGAGAAAGACCCTTTTCAGGGGAGATTTTGATGGAAACCTGTGCCTTATGTGGTGTTGGCCTGACTAATATTCCTCAGTCAGACTCTGTGGAGTGGAATATAGTCAAGGAGTCTAAGCAAATCCTGGTTGGACTGCAGATGCCAGCTGCTTTCCATTACGTCTGACCTAGGTAGGAGCAATTGCAGCTGCAGAGCCTGTTTCTATAGGATTAATGCCGAGGCGTGATTAATGGTATGACAGTGAACAATATATTTCACCAATATGATAATTAATCACCCATACTGAGATGCAACAGCTCAACGTTGTCGATCGCTCATGTGTCATTAGCGCCACGTAATATTTAGTCTTCGTTATGGCAATTTTGCAGATAGTTTGACCATGTAAGTCTATGGCAGGCCACCAGGACTCCTTCAGCTGTACTCTTGGTATCTCCGGTTTTTTTCCTACTTTGATACAATAAATATGGTTTGCTATGAATCTGTGGGAACATCTCGGAATGTGGCTGTAAATTATTTCTCTTTAAAAATGATACACAGAAGATAGATTCCAAATGTGTAAAATACCTGTGTATGAAAAGTATTAACACCACTGTTATTGATCCCTCTGTTCTACTACCATGCACTTTTGAACCCCGCATCACCTGCAGATCTTGCGGAGGGGCGAGGCAGTTATAGCTGCATAACCTCAAGCTTGCCATCAAGATCAGCAAGCTGTTGTTTTTTTTTAAAGTCTCCACCCTCTTGTCAAGGAAAAAAATCCTTTCTGGCATTCCTTTGACCCATCACTCCACGAACATGTCACCCAGGAACATATGTTGAATCTGTTAATGATCGTGTACCTAATGGGGGAGGGTTTTGAGAAAATGAGGTTCAAGTATGCAGATCTGGTGGGTGATCAAGGGATCGCGTTTGGCAGCCTCACATTGGTCTTGCTGAGATAGGTGCTTCAGGGTTCTTAGCTAGATCAATAATGATTAATTTAGAATGTGGTGTTCGAGATCTCTTTTCAATCGGACGAAGTTGTCTGACCCAATAGGAGGAGCTAGACAGTGTGGTTGAGGATGAGAAGAAATGAGTTCAGTCGGGAGGGAGTAGGTATTTGTGGAGGTTAGTTGTAGGAAGAGGGTGTCAGATGCAGTGGCCCCTGTGGCCCCGCCCACACTACGCCACTGGTCAGATGTGGTATGTAGTAGGGTGGTGCTGGGATGCCAGAGCTCATGTGGAGGTGTCATGGGCCTGATTCAATGAACATCTGGGATAGCTCATGTCCGCTTAATACCCACGAAATAGTAACATTGGAGCTCTCAGTGGTTTTTGCTGTTTGGTAGCCAAAGTTTTCTAGAGGGCACTGAATCACTGATCTGCTGAGTGGACTGTTAGAAGCCAGCAACGTCAGCCATCCCCATAGCTTTCGGTCCTTGATATCGAGAGTAAGGATGCATTAGTAGGCACTGAGTCACTGATCTGCTGAGTGGGGCGTTATAAGTCAGTAGGGTCAACCGTCCCATCAGGTTACAGTCATTCATATCGAAAGTGAGGATAAACATAATTACATTGCTACTTTCAGTGATTGTTACAGTTCGGTGGCCGTTGAAACCACTTGGAACCAGGTTAATGGAGATTCATGTTAACATTGCAACGTTTTCTCTTTGAATTTAGGGACAAACGTGTGACGTTGCTCCCCTAGCTAGCAGCATATGAGATTTAACTTCAGATCACATGTATTGCTAAATGCATACAAGAGATCCTCCGATGAAATGAGAAATAGTTGTTATCATATCACCCCTGACTACAGTCTGTTATGTTGTTAAGGCTGGGCTGTCTATCTGGTGCGTAGACCACCACAGGCTTCCATCACGATGGGGCAGATAGTCGTTATCTACACGATGTGCGAGGTTATCGGAGTAGGTAAGAGAAGACTGAGAATAAGTGTTTCACAATCCCAATTCCTCCATGACTTTTACACAACACATCCATCAAAGCCTGAGAAGGCACATCATTCCTGAATATCCAGACTGTACCTTTCAGCATTTTGACAGCGACAGTCTTGCATGTGGAGAGTTTGTCAATCCCAAAGGCAGAGGCCTCGACCACTTTTCCAAAGGCTCCGTGCCCGAGAGTTTTGCCTGGAAGAGGAAGTGGGCATTTGGTGAGTGAGTCTGTATGAGAGTGCTCTGTCCCCGGGGCCAGTAAATCCGTCTGGATCCCCCGTCAGTCAGGCCATGGGCCTGTAATTAAAACAACCTGCTGGGACTCTAACCACTACACCACTTTCCAAGGAATTTATGGAGTTTTTAAGACAGGACAACAGAGATAGGTCACTGCTAAGTAACAGCCTGGCACACCAGCTTCAGAGAGGGATGTCACCTTTTCCATATAACACTGTTTGTGTATCTTAGTATCTCGGTGACAACATCCGGACATCTAGAGGGGGCCTGAACTATGCAGCTTACGTAATCAGTAGGGGCAGGGCATGGCAAAGGACCTAAAGGGTCTGTGGTTGGTCCTTTTTACATTTTCTAGATTAACATCTGGAGACACACGTGTGGCTCTGTGGTGCTCACCTAGTCGCAGGCGGTCGCGGGGAAACTCCCATTTGCTGCTGTCGTACTGAAGAAGTTCATTCTGCTCATCCAGGGGACACTCGTCAGGGTCGAGGATGATGGATGGCCCCATTTTATAATGTGCTGGCTGCTGCAAGGGTGGAAAGCCGAGGGGAGTCATCAAAACGTTAGAGAGCTAAGATGCTGATATGACTGATGTATTTGGTGGTATTCTTGATTTCAGTTGAGCACAGACACCCCGCAGAACTGCAAAGATCTCATTTTTTTCTTTGACAAATTTAGTCAATCGGCTTCGCCACAGTGGGTCGAGGGCACCAAACATCTCATCGTCTGTTGCATGAGTTTATGTGTTCTTGGCGGTATAGCGCACACAAACATGAACCCGGCACTTCTCAGAAAATGTGGAAATCATGAACACAAGTTAAATTTATCCCCCTATTAAACCGCATTTCACAAGATCCATGAGTCAGTGCACGCACTCTGCAAAAGCTTCAAAATGACGGAGCATCGACATCCCGAAACTGCCTGCAGAAAAAATCCCATGAATGCGTTTCTCAGTCATTAATCCTCGTTAAAGCCTCAGGTCCTGAGAAATTCCAAATATTCTCACTCTTACCTTCCTCAACTTGCGGATGAACAGGATGAGCATAAGCCAGAGGAAGGTTGCTGCTGCTCCTGTGCACACCAGAATGATCACCTCGATGTTGGGTTTCCCCTCATCCCCTGGAGAAAAAAAAAGACAACTGCTGTTAATTGCTGGTAACGTTTCAGGTCGATTCTTATTTCACGCAGGAACACTCACTGGACAACATTGTGGAGAAGATGGTGGATTGAGAGGTCCAAGATTCTTCTGCCAAATGTTTATTTATTTCTCCCTAAATATCCTCTGACAAGCGATACACACGCTACGAGTGGAAACACTCTTCAGGATTTATTCCTGGCTTGTTTGGGATGTTACATACCCCACTGTTCTCCTCTGATGTGCCCTTCCAAGTATTCTTTTCCCAACCGCCATGTCGACAACCGGTGTAATCTTGAATTCCTTAAATCTGCAAGAGATCTCTGGTGGTTCTCTCTTCATGTGATCCACCACTAAATAATCTCTAAACGCTCATTCGCTGAACATCTTTGGCGTGACGGAGTGGATACTGTTGACTCCGAGGTTGAACATCGAGGGGATTGACTGAAGAGAGAGTCTGTTCTGGTTCCAGTGCTTGGTTAGAAAAAAAATCCAACTACATGGCCACCCATCTTCACTATCTCTGTGACCATCATTGCACACACACACACAGTGCATAGAGAGCGGTGGTACATTAGAAAGTGCGTTACGATGCTGATGCAACGTCGACAGTCGGGAGGTCATCTGGATGTAGTGCCCTCAGATGCTGTTGCAGAGCTCGAGACACTTACCAACCACGGTGATGATGGCACTAGTCGCCACCATGCCGTCAGCATTGCTGGCCTCACACTTGTACAGACCCTCATCATCCTTCTTCACCCGCTCAATGGTCAGATTACCACCTTTCCCAAGTGTAATACCTGGAACGAAAAATAGGTTTTAATCAAAGTAGGACCTTCTCAAGTGTACCTGGTCCAGTCAAGATGATCTGCATTGGCCATGGTCACAAGGAAGCCCCAAAGCCCTTTATAATCATCACGATAAACAACAACATACTGCATCCCATCCAAATCTCAAAGGCTGGAGGATTGAGTCCCCGTGTGAGGATGAAGGTATAAGAGGCTATAATAAAGGTGTCCAAGGGCCTCCGGTGGCGGAGGGGGTTAAGGCACCTATGTTCAGTACATTTCTGTGTCATGCAGATGGGTGTTTGAATTCCAGCTGTGCCGTTTCCAACCACGGCTATAGGTCCAGAGTTAGTGGGTCATAAGTGGCTAAGCCTCACGTGGGTATAAGGGTTAGGTTGGATGAAAGACTTTTTTTAAAGGAACAAAAGAAAAAGGCATCTATGGGATAGCGTAGGATAAATACAGTCATCTCGTAGCTCCCTCACCCCCTCATTGTCATACACTCCTCATGACTATGGTGCACACCGTGGTGGTGAGTCACTGAGTTTTACCTGGGCCTTCAGCCACTGGAACGTTGTTTTTGAACCAGGTGATGATGGGATGGGGGACTCCCAGGGCAGAGCAGGTCAGAGTCAGGGTGCTGCTGCTGTTCATGACCTGATTGGTCAGATTTTGACTCAGCCAGGGGCGTTTCCTCTCTGCACCAAGCAGAAACAAGTCACACCGGATTCTTCACATGACTCCATAGACCACAGAGAACATCCCATTCGGTCGTTGTGATATTACCAGCATGCTCAATCAGCCCATGGCTTCATCTCACAACAGTGATTACTACTCTTCTCACAGGATTTCAAAATGCCTAAAGTATAAACCGCTCTCATCACTGTTGCCATCAATGATGGAGAACTCATTCCTATTCCTAAATAGTATTGCCGTTTGTTCCTGGATTACTCAGAACACGTACCATTTACAGTAAGCGTCGACGTTTTGAACACAGCCCTCTTGGTATGGTGATTATAACCCTGGCACCTGTAGCCTCTGGTGTGGTTCCTGGACACGTTGTGCAAGGTGAGGGATCGGTAGATCGAGTAAGGACTGAAGTGGAGGCTTGAGACGTTGGAGGTGACTGTGTGATTCCGGGGATCAGACCACTGCAGGGCCGTGTACAGAAAGCGAGGTGCCCAACATGTCAGAGTGACGTCGTCCCCTTCGATGACTCTCTGAGGCTCAATCATCAAGTGCTCAGACCGATCTAGAGTGACAGGGCAGGAAACAAAGCGAGGTCAGGAGATGCCAACAAGCATTCGCGGTTGCCATTCGTTGAAGACAAATACATGGTCTTGCCAATAGGTCAGCGGTGGTCTCCGAGACTAGACTTTCAGTGGGGGTAGGAACATGTCCTTGCTGACCGAGGCCGTCCAAATTTGGGCTGCGGCTATTAATGTGATGCCGCTCATTGCGAGGCCAGGAATGTCAAATTTGCAGTTATTTCCTGTTTCATCACTGTTAATTGGAAGCACGTTGTCGGAGGATGGCGGTGCTGATGGCGCTCCAGCAGTTGTCCAATAGGAGTCAATCTGGGGCTGGGCCCCTGGGGAACCAGACTGTGCTTGTTTATTCAGAACACTGGAAAGCATTCTGTGTTCCGTAAGAGAAGACAGCTGTTATTACAATTCTGTCCTCTTTTTTTTTTTTTTTCCTCCAGCATTCCATCCTCCTCAGTCATCTCCACCTCTGGAATGGACTTCCTCTTGGGAATTCTCCCATTCCATGAGACAACTTTTTGACACTTGGCATCCCACTGTGTCCTTAATCAATGGGTCATCCAAATCTGTACCTCCCCTACCAAACTTTTAGGAGATGGGATCATCTTTTTTTTTTTTATTAATGCAAACACTGCTTGCACACGGGGACAGCTCATTCCCGGTGTTATTACATAATGGGTATTCCGAGTTTGGGAGCATTTGGAAATGCTCAGATACTCATAAAAGGTGATTTGTTTAGCAGCAGATTTATAGAAAAAGAGGAAGGACCTGCTGGTGCCGGAGTTGGAGAGCATTGATGCAGAGTGTTTTGTTTTTTTCTAAATGTGTGCCATTAGACTCAACCATATGGCCCAGGATATGTTTGCTTCTCTTCATTCCTGGAGCGTTTCTACTGTGGTGGAGGATGGTTTCAATTAATGCCCCCCTTCGGTCTCTTTATTGCACAATACAATCTGCACATTCTTGCTCTACTCTTGTGATTCATTACAGTACATATGTGTAGGTCATTTGAAATAATCTAATGTATAGTGCAGTATACCTGGCCAATTAAAATAAAAGCAACCAGGCCATTTCTGCTTATGATTTCAACCGCGCGGGTTAGGTTTTGAACGCTGATATTGCAGATGTCTTTGGCTATTGTAGGTCATTTCCTGACAAGCCACTTACCATACACGTAGAAGGGCACCTTCATCGTGCTGTTGCCCAGCTTATTTTGGGCCCGACAATGGTAGAACCCTGACACATTGGCCGCTGCTATAATCAGGACACTCACGTTCTGATCGGAAGGAAAACATAAATCACCGTCACCATTTTTAAGCAGAATGCAATTGCACAGATAAGCAAGAAATATATTATCGCATTCGATCACTCTGTTATATGACTGACTTGCTGTCTGTGTGTAATCTCCCCCGAGCTTCCACATCAACCTCGGTTGCGGTTATTTGCAGTTATCTAAATGGTATGCTTATTTGTTCTTAACAGCGAGGGTGAGGGGTCTTGACTGAGCCTGGCCTGTTTTATACTCTCCAGTGCTTCACATTAATGAAAGGATACATCTGGAGTTTTAAAACCCAGTTTCTCCTTTAGAGTAGCTCCACAGGCCTACAGCCTTGGCTCCATGTCATTTCCTGGAGAGCACTTACAATGCCACCCTCGATTCTGTCATCGTAGGAGCCGAACACGCTTTAATGGCTCAAGTAGACAAAATAATAAGACGAGTTTGGGCACGGGCCAGATTGTGTGGGGTTCTGTTTTCTGTTCTCAGTGACATCTGTTTTTGCGGCTGTCAGCTCATCAAAGGTTGTGAATGAGAGGTCCGTTTTACGTGTCATGATTAGTCCCCGTGGTGCGGGGGAGGACATGGACTTAGATGGAACTTGGGAGATTAAGGCCGGACGTCCTCCCTGATGCTCCGGAGCGGGTTCGAACCCGCAGCCTCTGGCTCGTCAGTTCCGGAGGTGGGCGCCAAGCCACTGAGCTACCGCAGCCCCCCCCCCGCCCACCAAAGGCAGTGAATGCTGTCGGGATATTGTCCCACTGTGCGTTTGTCTGGACATCCTCGGTTGTTAGCTGCTGTCGCGCTGACGCGCAAAGATAAAGGCCAGGTAATGAGATCATCCTATCTTCAATGCCCCATCAGTTACAATCTGCCCTCCACTAACATGTTTGCCATGGAGGTGTTAAAAGTTACATCACTTTGTCCCCTCAATGTTGTTATGACATTTGTCAAAGTGCTGATGGAGAGGCCACGCAGGGTTAGGTTACAGCTATTACTCATTGTGATGTAACCTGAGCCTGGAAACAGTCTTTTCAACAAGTGCGCACAGTCCCTAAGTGGTGACCTGACCAGACGCACTGTGACCTCTTTACCCATGTCCCCCTCCCTGTATTTTCACTTCTATTATTGCCCAAGGCAGTCTGCCTCTCTGCCGGGCATTGGAGGGAGCCCCTCGGAGGCCAGGCCCTGACCACTTTCTTGTTCATGGGCCACAGCGATTTATGTGGGGTGACAGAGAGGAATTCACTCTCAACAAATCCCTCTCTTTTAAATTGGTGCTTGTTATCATTGACCCTTAGTTCTTACCCTCGTAAAGCACCAACACTTTGGCCACAAGCAGATGGAAATAAGGAGAGCCTCCCTATCCGTGTCACTCGTGCATCAAAGTCGATGCCCTGGCCTTGTGTTGAAATCCCTGCACATACAGAGGATGTAAGGATTCCTTCGATTCCGCAGGATCAGTTAAGAGAAACCCGCGGAGACTCATACTAAAACGGCCTTTGGTTTTTTCTAGATCAACAAATCACTTCTTCAGATGGTGCCTGATAAGCGGTGGTTTCTTTGCTGTCAGTGTCTATCTCCCATCCAACTGCTCTTATGCCTGTATGGATTTATGCCCCAATTTGACCCACGCTGCGCAAACGTATTTCTTTCATTTGATCCTATAGATAGATTTTTTTTTGTGGTGGTGGCGGTGGTGGGGGGGCAGTTGAGGTCTGCTCTTAATTAAGTTTGGGGTGAATGGTTTTGGTAACAAGCTCCCTCAGGATATTTTGCAGTAATGTCTACAGTCTCCCCCATTGTACAGCATGTTTTGGGTTTGCATGCCAAGAAGTGGTTGTTGTTTGGTAAAGTGAAATGATTGGCTGTTAAATTCCAAATTGGTAGTGAAATATAGATGCAACAGAAAATAATTTCTTTTTGATCGGAGGTCACAGAGACGGTCTGCAACAGCCTCTAACAGCACATTGTCCTTTTTAACATTTTGTTCCATCCTCGGACCTCGCCGCTGTCACTACATCAAACTGCGCATCCATCAAAATATTGATGACAAGAAAGCAATTTCAATAGTGTTTATTTTCAATTTGCAGAATAGCCCATCTTCATCTGACAGCAATAGAAGTACTAATCTAATCTAATGCTAATCTAATGTTCTCAGCTGCAGGGCCACACATGGCTGAGATCTGATGGCCGTCACAGTTCATGAGGGGTACTTCTCCCCACGAGTGCCCACGGACAGATTCACCGATTTCAGACTCAAAGCTGTTTCTTTGGCAAACCCTGGTCTGAGGTGTGCAGCTGCCTCCTTTACAGGCCTGCTTCAAATGGACAAACCTGTAGACTGAGGGTGCATATCGCTGTGGCAGGGAGAAATGAACTGTCTGTCAGCTACGGGGCAGGCTTTTTTCAGGAGCTGAGGCCTGCATGGAACAAAGAGCTTCCCTTCTAGTCGAGGTTTCGCTTTCTGTAGAAGCGATGTATGGTATCTATAGGTATCTATATGGAATCCATTCAGTTGTGAGTATGATGCATTTGTGCGAAAGAGCCACTGGTTAATATCCTCTCGCAGATCAACAGTTAAATGGAATAGCTTATGTGAAATTGTGCACATCTATCAATTTTCAGCAAAACACATCATAGGCCTGAAACTGAATGATCTTTCCCATATTTATATGTCTGCTCAAGTTAAGCATAAAATACAACTTTTTGGGTACAGCAATAAAAATAATAATGGTTATTTGTACAAAATATGGTAACCAAAGTGGTTTTGTGGGGATTTGATCGCAACTACGTCAGCTTAAACTGCTGCAGACAAAAATGAATCACTCCGAGCGTAGAATGGCACAAGAGAAGAGCAACACGCTACTGCCAGCGGGGAGAAAGTGGAGCGGATTTATTGGTTTCAGATGCTGATTCTGACACTCAGAGACTAGTCATGGAAGATCTATACCGCTATCGAGATACTCTCCTAATCTTCTGCTCATCTAGATCTAAACATTATTTGGATGGCACTACTTGGCACCACTCATGCTTCTCCAAACAGAGTAGGCCAACACCGCATGTCGTAGTTTGAAACTCCAGAGGGAAACAGTACACTGAGTCGAGCCGCCTACCTTGTTCCTTCCTTTGACCATCTTGGGCTCGCTGTGTATATCCTTAATCAGGTTGTGTGAATAGTTGCCCTTGTTGTCGGTCTGAACCGGGATTGGCTCACTGTAAACAACACACCTGCAGGGGAGAGAAAACACAATGCACGGGAGTAATGAGTATCAGAAGACTTGCTGTCTGACCAAACGGACATCCTGAGCTCCACACTCCTCCATAGTGGTTGGCCAGGTGCACAGGTGTAAGAACGGGCAGAGTGGGGGCCTCCGGTGGTGTAGGGGGGTAAGACACCTATGTTCAGAGCATCTCTGTGTCATACAGTCGGGTGTTTGAATCCCAGCTGCACTGTTTCCAACCACAGCCAGAGGTCCATAGTTAGTGGGTCATAATTGGCTAAGCCTCACATGGGTATAGGGGTTAGGTTGGATAAAGTATTCTGGGTTCACTAGTGTCCCCCTCTGGGTCGTCCAGGCCTCTTGGTTAAGTGAAGGGAAAGTACTCTGCTTCATTCTCCTCTGATGGCCAAGCACTGTGCTTTCCCCACCAGACCATGATGTGTGGACTAGTGAGGGCTAGTCGTCATGTGACTTGGAGGAGACACATGCTACCACTTCCTCCTTCCTGTTGACGTTCTAGAGGGGATCAGAGAGACGGACCCAGCAGTA
>OMLC01066411.1:17519-29888 GCA_900302585.1 Regalecus glesne | reverse complement strand
CGTCCCCCCATGTGTTTACAGTACCTGCCAGCGGAGGCCCGATGAGCAGCGTAACGCTTTCCATGATGGAGAGCAGGCCAAGAGCTGCGGGGAAGTGACTCATCTCCACCGTATCCATGAGGACAGTGAACATCAGGGACCCCACCACACTCATGGACAGCCCATAGGTCACCACGAAGGCCAGCAACACAGAGAAACTGGCTCCAATGCAGCAGATGCTGTTACTAAGCCCGTTGACCAACAGGGCTGAGGCGAACACGTACACGTGTTTGTCTTTGAACCAGGGCAGGTTGAAGAGGACGCCGATGGGTGGCCGCACCACGATATTGACCACGCCAAGGATGGAAAGAAGCAACGCGGCCCGGCCCGGCTCCATCTCGTGGGCTGTGGCATATGGCACAATGTAGATCAATGACACCACGAACCCCAGCATCATCCATGTGATGCCTATGACGTACAGGCGGTAGTGTGTGTTCTTGCGGAGTAGGTTGAAGGCCATGTGTTTCCTCAGGCCAGCTGCAATACTGCTCAACATTGTCCTGCCCCACCCCTTCAGCATCCCCCGCTTCTCCTCCTCCGGTTCAAGTGTCGCGGGGTTCCTCAGGGGCTGCCCGCCACGCCTGGGGGGCACCAGAGGTCTCATCACAGCACCACACACGCAGCAGTTGAAGAGAACTGCCCCCAATACTAGGAAGCTCCCCCGCCAACCCAGCTCCATGTGGAGGAAATTACCCAGGATGGGTAAGGTGCACAGCCCCAGGGCTGTACCTGTAGAAGACATGGCATTTGCAAATGTACGTCGACGAACAAAGTAGTGCCCCAAGATGGTCACAGCCGGTTGGAAGCAGAAGCAGAAGCCCAGGCCTAGAACAAGAGAAAAGGATGAAGAAGAAGCTTTAGAATGAGAAGCATCGCATATACAAGCTATGGAATTTGCTCTTTGCGTTTAACCCATCCAATTGTATAGGAGCTGTGGCAGCCAGGGAACAACTCCAGTTATTTTGTTCCTGTGCCTTGTTCAGGGGCACAGGCAGGAGTATTAAGCCTAACACGCATGTGTTTTTGATGATGGGAGGAAATGGGAAACCCACACAGATAGGAGGAGAACATGGAAACTCCACACAGGGAGGATCTGTGATGGGGTTTGAACCCAGGACCTTCTGGCTGTGAGGCAATTGTCTTAACCACTGGGCCATCGTTCCACATGATAGTAAATCAAATTTTATATTTAGGGAGCTGGAAAATAAGTATGTTTTAATGGATTTAAAAAAAATCAACCATGTAGATAAAACACAGGTCTTTTTGTCAAGCTGTGGAAATATAAATTGATTTTCACAGAACTAAATGAATTAAGTCCTTAGGCTGTTATTACATGAGACACATTTTCAGCTCTGAAAAGGATCTTTTTCTTATTTTTTCCTATGAAACTGAAGCTTTTTTATTTATTTATTTTTTGCATTGTCTGAATGCAGTGGGGTCATTGCTTCTTCTCCATCCACTGCATCTTTCATAACAGGGGAAATGCCTCAAGTGCCTTAAGATAAGAATGTTAAACTCTTAGTAGAAAAACACCAGACGTAAGAGTGTCTTTTTCTCTGCTTACCAATAAGCAGAGCAAAGGGGAGGGCCTTCTGAACTGTTGCACAACAGAGATAAGAGAAAGAGCTCAACCAAGTGGTTTCTGCCCCCCCCCTCTCATGGTTGAGCTAAACAGTTATGCTAAGTTCAGATGGACGATGGTGTGTAGGTAATTCGGGTATTGCGAACACTGGCACACGAGTTAACGGTTGACAGGTTGAGTCTCTGGCTGCCTGGCGACAGTGAACACCTCAGCGGCAAGAAGAGATGCAGTGTGATTGGGATCAGGACTGTTCAAAGGAAAAGCGACATGCTGGGAATGAGATTACAGCCTGTTCTACAAATCTGATTCTGATGGGATATGAGATAAGACGTACTTCATTAGAGGGGAAGTTCATTTTCCGTATTTAACGCATCCAAACAAACACATTGGAAACAACTTGGCAGTCATGTAATGCAGCTTTAGGATGGGTTTAATCCATCCATCCAATCGTCAACTGCTTATCCAAAGTCAGGTCACGGGGGGGCTGGAGGCCATCCCAGCGCTTATTGGGCGAAAGGCAAGGAAAAATCCTGGATATGTCACCAGTCCGTCACAGGGAAGAGTTAGTGGAACAGTGTTTTGCTCATGGACACTTCCGTCAGCTATCACTCACCTGTAATAATCCCAGCAGTGATGTATATCTGAATGATTGACTGAGTGAATGAACTCGCAGCCATTCCAACTCCACTCAGAATGCCACCGAACATGACTGTTGCTCTGCACCCGAATTTTCCCACCAACACACTGCAAAGGGGACCTGCGGAGACAGCATGATGTAGTTTGGGTTAAATGCCACCAGGGGCAAGAAAAACAAAAGGCTTACACAGGAATGACGAGGAAACTGCCTTAATCCAACAATCCTCTTAGCTTGACTCCACAACTTGCCTCATTTATCACTCCATGACTGGAACTTATCTAATCAAATACCTCACATCAAACTAAATATCTTTTCTAAGGCACACAGACATATTTTACACGGACATCTAGTCACAATATTAAATGATAGCATTATTAATAGTAGTTGGACGTTTGTGGAGGACAGATGGTCGGTGTATTGGGAGAAGGATGCTGAATATGGAGCTGCCAGGCAAGAGGAAAAGAGGAAGATCTAAGGATGAGGTGCAAGTGGCTGGTGTGACAGAGGGAGATGCAGAGGACAGGAAGAGATAGGAATGGATGATCCGCTGTGGGGACCCCTAACAAGAACAGCCAAAAGAAGAAGGACGATTATTAATTATAGCTGCAACATTTCTAGCAATATGAGGATTGAAATGTAAATAATCTAATCTCACTTTCACCTTGGCATCAATCTAACACATTTGTACACCCAACCTCACTTCTTTATCAAACGTGTTATGTAATTCTCTGAGTCAGACCTTTTCAAAGGATACTGATATCCTCTTTTCTTGATAAAGACTCAGTGACACTTCATAGATAAGTCACTTGTGGAGACCATGTGTATATATATATAACAAAGTGAGGTAAGGATCAAATATGCTTTGCTACAAGCATAAACTGTAAGAGCTATGAAAGATTTGGCTTTGGAATGTTGTTTGATGACGCGTTTCACCAGATTACATATTCTGCTAATGCTTTGGGAAAGAAAGACTCGTGCCTTTTTTTAACATTTTCAATTTCGATCTACAATGGATTAAAACCTTGTTTAGATAGTGTTCCAGCCTTCAGGTCCGTGTCTACTAAGATGGGCTCAAGTTTACCAAAGACCTTGAATTTAATTAGATGGGTACAGGGAATAATTTAACAAACTATTATTTTAAAATTCTACACATACTATATATATACACGTCATACATACTACACACTTTGTGTACTGAATCTAGCATAGGTGTCTATAGAAGGTTTCAGATGAGGTATTTTCTAATTGGATGTCCTGGTGCTTGGTTGAGTGGTCTGCAGACAAATACCTCCAGCGTGGAGCACCGATGTCATAATAGAGGGCACCCACGAGGTCTCACTGTTGGTGGCATGGAATTCATTTTGCAAGTCCGTGTAGAAGATTCCAATGCAGGACGGGAAGGCTAAGGTCAGAGCCAGAACTAATATGGTGCTAACCAGCACCACCCAGCCCCAGCCCCCATCAGGGGCAGTGACTGTGCCTGGCATTGTTGGGGAGGAGTCCTGGGAGTCATAGATGATACTACCCGCCTCCTCAACATCACAGTTAATGACCTCTCGTTCCATCTCCTGCTCCACACCATTAGCCTGCGTGTGGACCTTGGTGGTCTCCAAGTGAGTACAACAGTCATTTGTTCCTCTTTCTCCATTTCTCCGAGTCATTTTCTGCAGATTGACTGAAGCAGTCCTTCTGTGGTAGCTATCCAGGGTGTACGAGTACTGATGCAATCCATATCGATATAACTCCTGTCACCTGTCAGAAATGACAACAATGACATCTGTAAGTGATCAGATTTATCCATCTGCCAAAGGAGGCAAAGTTTTTGGGGGGGGCATTATTCTTGTATGACAGATTGAATTCAAAGCCATATTGCCTGGGCCTGCATTTGATTTTAATGCAATGGCCACAGATAAGAATAAAGACAGCGAGTGAGTTTTACTGCTGCAGCCACAATAACATGGACCTCACAACAAAAGCTATTAAAAAGGCAGAGAACAAAAAATATTACAGTCAATATGGTTGCAATGTCCACGTTTGAAAACTATAAGGTACCATAGAGACTCATTATTCATTTCCTTTTCCCAGTTGATAAACTTGCTGAGATACACTACTTTTAAAAAAAAAGTTACACATGGGACATGGACTTAGATGGATTAAAGTCAGAAACCTTCATTATAGTTAAGTAAAAAGTTATCTTACTCTTTGTTTACATATCTTATTTATGTCTTTATGTTATGTGTGTTGAGCATCCCCAGTAGCGACCTGACTTCACAAGGAATACAACAAACTCACAACAGGAGTCGTCCACATAGGGGATTCACTGGAAGGTAGAAAATGAACGTGGACCCTTAGCTTGGTTTTAGATCAGACTGTTTGTCCAGCATGGGGATACTGAAAAGAGTACTTTGGCTGGTAGGAAGCTTGCACACATTTGAGAAAACTCAACATGAATGGCCCTCTGTGTGAATATGCAAGCCTGCTTGGTGTGATACTCCAAGTGGAGTGCAGATCGCCCCCAGACGGAGTATCTCCCCTTCTCTGATGTCTGAACATGGCAACAAATACATTTTATCACCTACCCAGACGGACAGACAGACAACAGTTTCCCTGTCATTATAGGCCTTTTGTGCAGCACCCAAGTCGATTGAACAGGAAATATAGGGGGGGTTAATCATGCAGCCCTCAAGCTAAAAAAATACCTCCCTAATAATAATGTTTTGCCTGGCAGTCTGTGGATGTGTATTCTCCTATGCAGATATCGGCATGAAACCAAGCAAATCTGACATGAAATGACTGATCACTGAACATAATTACCAACGCCTTGTTAAAAGACTTCAAATGTGTTGAACCATCTTGATTTTTTATATCACATGATTCAAACCATGGTGAAATTAGTATTACTTCATTTGATATTCACTTGCAGCTTCCCCTTCTGGCCTTTACATCTTCATGTAAACGGAACTGAAGGTTTTCTGGTTAGTTTTATATTGTAGAGGAAAATAAAGCCAATGTTTCACAGTCTTGTTTAATTCAACGGCTTCAGCAGTTGTGACTGAATCGCAAATGAACTTAATTGGAGTGGTTTGAGACCATCATAAAAGTACTATTTACAATATTCCACTTGTAATGACTTTATATTCATCAAAATGACTCCGATTAACTATTAACTATTAATTAAGTATTCATATAAAATATGAATGATTCTCTCTACCTTTCACAGTCAGGGTTGATTTGTGACAGAAGGGTAGCAGCAAGAGTGAAAGGGAAGGCTTCAAGATGGCACGGAGACCAGCTATGTTGTATGGTTTGGACATAGTAGCACTGACAAAAAGAAAAGAAGCAGAGGTGGAGGTGGCAGAGATGAAGATGCTAACATTTGTAATGCTAGTGACAAAAAAAGGACAGTACTAGAAACGATTATGCTAGAGGCTTTACGTAGCTGCTAGACTAGAAAAGCACTACATAAAAGCAGGTCCATTTAAGGGAATCCGGCCTTAATCCCCAAGCTTTGAATGTTGAGGCATACATTGTAAAGTGCTTTCAGTGGTCACTAGACTAGAAATATGTGGAGCAGAGACTTAAGTGCCTTCGCCATATGTGACTGAGAAGAGACGGTAGCTTCTTCAATACGTCACTTCCTGCTCCCCAGGTGGCAGCCGTTCAATGCACCGTGAGAGTTCCAAGAAGCTCAGAAGCTCAACAATCAGAAGCTCCAAGACTACATTTAACCATTCAGCAAGTTTCTACGAAAGGGGGAGAAGACCTACACCTGAGGATTTTCTGCAAATTGGTTGGAGCGGGAAAACCTAGCTGTTCATTTTAAGAAAAATCGCCCCCATGTTCTCAGGAGCCGACCCAGTCGTTGTATGATATTTAAACTTACACTAGTGGCAATATATAGTGGCTGTTATCGCTTGAGAGAAAATCACTGTTGATAGGATAGTTATTTTGATAGATAAAATAGTTAGTGCGAGTTGAATATATGTAAATAGTCCTTTTAAGACGTCGTCTACACACTCCCATACAGAAGCGCTACTTTGATTGATTTATTTTTTCGGTTGTCACAATTGGTGAAGCTTTTGAATTGAACAAGATTGTGCACATTGGCTAAATTTTCCGCTACGACATAAATCTAACTTGAAAACAACCGGTTCCACTTACATAAAGCTAATGAGGTTAGAAGGGGAAACTCCAAGCGATTATCGAATATAAAACTGATTTCACTGGTATCTGACTGACCACATGGTAGATTTGAGTCACGCATGCGCATAACGGGGCTACCGCTATGTAGAACAAGCGTTGATCGAGATGTCTTGATGCATACTCAATAATCCAGGTATGGAAATCAGAAGTTTATTTGGAAACGTTTCCAAATAAACTAGAGATGACTGGTCTGTGAATGACGCGGGTGACGACGAAAGGGTTAACACGTTTTTTGAAGGTTTTCAATCACTGCAATTACGAGAGGACTATATAGTCATAATTATACACAATCATTGGCCGATAGGTCTTTTAATTTGCCAAATCAGCTAGGGGCACATAACACGCACACACACACACACACACACAATAGGACTTCCGCAGCTATTTATTGGTTTTATATGCGAACGTAAAATACAAGCAGCAGCCAATTACGCGGAGCATCCACAGTTCATAAGGACTATCAGCGATACGGTCAAACTAAATGCACTAAACCCGTTTACCCAAGTAATTGGTTCGAATGGGGTTCCTGTAACTTAAAACCATCTATTTATGGGTTTAAAAGCAACTCACCCACTCCTAACACTCTCAGCTTAAAGGCACCCCGATTTCTGCCCTGATGGTCATTTCGAGTCAAAACATATTAATAACAGCCCAAATGCTCATCATTCATCAAGATATCAACAATATTGCCAACCCTCCCTACTCCTAAAAATGCGGGTAGTGTTTTTTAATCGTAATTTCGGTATTTTCGCATTTATAGCTCTATAATCATGTCAACCAAATTCACCCCAAACGGGCATCAACATATAAAACACACTCATGTTTTAATAGCTGGTCAAAAAATGTAAACGTGGAGTTAACCTCACCTCCCGTTCACCAACCCTTGTCGGTCGTCTCCGCTGTCTGGGGAGTCTCTTAGACCGGACGCCAGCGTCGTGCTCAGACTGGGAGGAGCCAAAGCACATGGGGTCAGTGGGACAGACTATAGGAGGTTCCCCATCTCAATGCTAAAAATGCGTAGTAAGACGGGATAAAGGAAACATGTTTGACGTTTCTCAGAAATAAAGTGTGAATTTCGAAATCAGTTAGGGAGTATCATTTTGAGAACTGCTGGAATTTCTGAGAGGTCCGAAGGCCATCACAAAAAGTTGAATCGGCTCATTTACTTTTTCTAAAAACACCGTTTCATCAATAACAGAGGACATCTTCAATCTAAGCCGACTGCAGGTACACCCACACTTATAGAATAACACGGTTGCGTCATTCGTTATGCAACTTGTGTGGCTTGTAGCAGGTGGAAATGCAGTCTGCTGGATGATCGAGATAGAAAAGATGCTTGTTTTTTTTTAGAGAGAGAGAGAGATTCTAGTATTGTTATGCCCAAATCTGTGTATGATCACTCTGATTTATATCTCTGTCCCTTACGAGTTGCGTGGGTCACATTCTGGAGTCAGAGTTGCAGATGATGACATTTGAATGAATGTTGAAAAGTACTCCTGATTTTTAAACCTACATCCAGATGTCTTGATGGATGCTCAATAATCCAGGTAAGGGAATCACAAAAAATAGGTTCTTTATTCTATTGAATAAACTTCTGAGTTCCAAGTTGAACCGATTCACCTCTTTTTTTGTGTGACTACATCCAGAGGACACAATTCAACTATTTTGACCTTATTGACTACATTGATTGTGGAGCTTGAAAAGATGTAGGGTATATATTTGTTAAAAAAATTGACTGAAAGGGGGAAAGGGGGTTGAAAAGGGGACTTCTCAGTGGAGCTGACAATTGTGCTTGACTTTCTTTGGTAACCTTCTTGATAAGAGTCCTGCTATACAGTTTGTCCACAATATCTCATCAAACATTTTTAACTCTCCTATAAGGAAAATGATTGTGTGTGTGTGTGTGCACACAACACACACACACAATATGAGCCCAAACTAATACAAAGAAGGCCAGTGGGACAAAGACATTTTAAAACACACACATTTTATGATTAAAAACTAGACTGGGTTTTGTTCAAATTGTTACATTTAAAGAAAGAGCATTGGTAGACAAAATAAAAAAATAAATAGAAGTGAAATGACAATCAGACAAAAGGATTTGTCAGTTTCCAAACAGTTCTCCACAGTCTCCATTGACATCAATACTGCTGATAAATGGAAACGCACAAAAATAACAGTTAATATTTGACACTTTCAATTCTTCTAAATGAATGCACAAGTGTACATGTCCACAAACGCATGCCGGTGTTCATGGCCAAATGAGCCATTGATCCAAAATAAAGTCTTTATTTTGTGTGTGGACCTGTGGGTAAATGCTATATTTCAGGTAGGGGGGGGTCTGCTGATAAATCTAGATTGGTTAAGTGGGTTAAATCAAAACTGAAACTAGCTATGCCTTATCTACTATTGAGTTAAATTGGCGTGACGGGTTACGAAAATAACACAAGACATATGATAAGAGGACATTTCTAGTC
Organism: Regalecus glesne; assembly: GCA_900302585.1. Classification (NCBI taxonomy): domain Eukaryota; kingdom Metazoa; phylum Chordata; class Actinopteri; order Lampriformes; family Regalecidae; genus Regalecus; species Regalecus glesne. The sequence continues at coordinate 20,950 of OMLC01066411.1, read as the reverse complement.
GTGGACCAACTGTTCCACATGGGAAATCTATATACCTACCACAGAGCCATGCCTTCCCTCTGCCTTCTCACCATGCATCACAAACACTTTGCACTAACACAGAGGTCAGACAAATTCCAGTATACACAACATCATAACCTCTAGAACAACGCATGCTCTCGCCTTTTATGTGGCTGCCATAAGAGATTTTTTTTTTTTTACAAATGTTTGTTAACATTGCACATATCTGGAGCCTAGTTGCTGCAGATGAAAACAGCTTGATTAGGCTCTTATGGTAAAACACACTCCGAGATTAAACTAGGTGAATAAAGCAAGGTCGATTTTTGGTTCACGAAAGGTGACAGATAAGTGCTTGGAAAGTTGACTAAATACATCTAAACATAAGATTGCTGTAGTTGGCTTTAGTTGCCTCCAAGCGAACATGCAATTCATGATAAGACGGCCGAACAAAGGTGAGTAAGGTCATGTCTTTTTTTTTTCCCCCAAAACAAAAAGTGCACCACTGGATTTTTACTAAGATAGAGGCAGAGGGGGGAGAAAAGAGGTTTTGATTTCACTCTTTGCTGCTGCTCCCCCAACTGGGTTGTGGTCTAAACGTAGGGTGCAAGCACCACACCGCCAACCACACCTGGATAGGTTCCGTCTCTGAAAAGGCCAATGGCTGAGGAACGTGGGCAAAAAAAAACCAACAACAACCATGAAGCTTCAGAAGTGCGGATGGTTTTGAGAGTTGAAAATTACTGGCACGAAGGAAGCAGAACTTAAGCCTACGAATCTTCAGTCAGTCAGTATGCATAATAAGATAAATGAAATCACAGAGAGAATAGACATACTCAAATCTGCTCTCCTGGGGTGTACCTGTCACTGAAACATACAGAAACCAAGCTAATTACCGCAGTATACAAATACGTAAGGTGCCTCTGGCTTTTTTCTTTTAAGGTACAACAGGCACCTCATGACGGAGAGGAGAACAACTGTGCACAACACAGGTCAAAGGCACAACACTGGACACAGACGAAGGGAAACGGAACACCCCAGGTGCTTCGAAAAGGCCCGGAGGGGGAAGTAAAGAGCTCCCCACAGAGACATTTGGGCAATAATTAAGCAGCACACGTGGTCTGCTCATGTCGGAGAGTAACAGAACTGCACAACACACATTCGAGAGGAAAATGAAATGTCACATCAACAAAGTCTGAGCTCGGAAACCCGACTGGACCTGGCCGGGGAGCATGACAACAGCAAAAGGTACAGGATTTTTAAAAAAAAATCTTTGTTTAAATGCATTCTTCTTGTTCATGCTGATATAACATAATTGCACCAAGTACTTTTTTTTATCCACATAGTGGTGCATCGAAGTATTCAACACCGGTGAAATAAACAAGGTGATATCACGTGAGGACTGGATGCCTCTTAGCTTTTTTTGGGGGGGGAGTAAGAGATTTAAGTAAATGTTGAGACTAGGAGATGAGAAAAGTCCCGTCGTAAATGGGAAACGACAAAAGTCAAAATTCTCCCACAGATCCGTGTAAATATGCATCAAACTTCACATTAAGTCGCTCTTGTGTCTGTGTAAAAAGGCTGTCATTACAGTTTGCAACATTCCACTTTCTGCTCTATTTTACTAAAGTGCAATTGTTACACAGTGCTATTGCTAAGATATTTTCGTTTTGGCCACTTTTGAAAATTGGTTTCATCTATTATCCGTCGTCAACCGCTTATCTGAAGTTGGGTCAGGGGGGTCATGCTGGAGCCTATCCCAGCATTCATTGGGTGAAAGGTGGAGAAACACCCTGGACAGGTTGTCATTACATTGCAGGGGTAGAGCAGTTGGAGGTTCAGTGTCTTGCTCAAGGACATGTCAATTAGCTTTCTGAAGGAACAGGGGATCAAACCACCAATCTTTCGATTACCAGACAACCACCCAACCTCCTGAGCTCTGCCACCCCTTACTTTTACATTTCCTTTCATATTAGAAAAATAAATCACAGCACTCTTGTGTTATTATTGTAAAGCTCACTGAGGCAAAATTGAAACAATGAGCTATTCAAATAAAACTGACACGGCTTTTGCAAATCCCTTCAAATCATTTGACACATTTATCTATATGCATGTTGGCCCAATGTTCAGAAAATAAAAACAGCACCATTACAGATTAAAGAGCAACTTAATATCAAGCGTCAAATAGAAAGATACTTGAAACAACTTGGTACCCATCTGTTCAAACAAAACAAAAGAAGGACAGTTTCCTGTCCATATCAGCTCCTCACTATATACCCAGAAAGCTAAAAAGACACTTCTCATCTGGCATGCTCAGCCAAGTATGTATAATTATTTTGCCTTGGCTGTTTTTGAGCATAGTGTGAGGAGTAAATTTTAACTCGCAACACACTTGCTACACTTGCTACAATATGTGAGACAACACAGATATTTGGATTGTGAAATTTTAACTTTTGGATTTGCAATGGAGGCATCTTCGGAGTGAGTAAAAATTGGCATGAGAATGCAAAAACCGAAGGCCAGGTAGAGGAGGGTGCTTCAGGTTTTTTGTTTTTTTTGAGGCAGCAAATAGATCGCCCATTGTCCAACTACTTCCTGTAGGACTACACTTTTCTGGACATATGACGATCTTTTCCCGTAAAAAAAAGAAAGAAAAAAAAGAAGAAAAAAAGCTATTTTCAAGCATTTTAGCTCTGGTTACAATTTTAAGATATGCAAGACAATAATGTAGGATATTTGAGCAAAAACATTGTTTTGAAGAATACCGCAGAAAATAGGCTGCTGAGATAAGTAAGGGGAGAATTCTGATATTTCAGTCATGGAACGATAGCAGAGAGGCACTGCATATACAAACTCACACCCTAGTTATATGAGGGAAACCCTCAGGAAAACTGGTTATGAAGATATTTTCCCCTCATTTAAATAGAATTATTCACCATGATACACAATTATATGACAACTATGATACAGAAATCAATAATTACACCATTTGCATTCGATCTATCATATAACTTCATGTAGCCTATATAGATATATATAGATTTCTCACATGCCTTGACAAATTGTACACAGGTGTGGTTTTTAGTCTTTTGAGTCATTTGTTTTGTGAAATTTCCTTATTACAGATGTGAAAAACAAGTGCCTTTCCAGTGGAAACGAAGTCGAACCAAGACAAAGGGGAAACAGGAAGAGTGACACGCTGTATGATTCCCCAAAACAGCAGCATCGGCAGCGCTGTCACTGTGACCAACCAATCTGGGGGTCTGCGAAAGATCAAAAATTTTGATTCTCACATTCTCAATCTGAGGAATCTTTAGAAAATGAAGAGGAGACTGTAACAGGCTGGCTCAAACAGAGCAACGGGACTCTGCATCATGCTGCCTGTGACCCCCCCCCCCGCCTCTCTCTCTCTTCTTTTTTCTTTTTCTTTGTAC
>OMLC01066411.1:0-17499 GCA_900302585.1 Regalecus glesne | reverse complement strand
CCTATGCCTGGTGAGTTGTGCTGCGACCCGCCACGGCCCCCAGCCGTGGGCGGGTGGAGAGGAAAGAGGAGGCAGATGCTTACCTCCACAAAAGATTTCAAGAAACGCACCGGGCTCAGTCAGGGTAGTTGTCTTCATTCTTTTATGTCCTTTGAGAGTCCTGAGGAGATAGTCACAGATTCCTACCAAGTCGATATAGCCAGACATATGAGAGAAGGAAGTTCCCTGTCTATTGATATTGTGAAAATGATGACTTAGCTCTGTGCTGAGGGTCCATCCATTAAGAACGTGAATCACTGTGGCAATGACCATCAAAAGCCCTCTCATAACAACTGCTATGAAGAGTAATACTCTCTTGTAAATCTTGATTTAGACCCCCCCCCAAAATGCTCCATAGCCATTGACAGAAGAAAATGAGATTGCAGCTGGGGAGGGGGTTGCAGCACTGTAGAGGAGAGGGCATGGAAGAGCCCCCACTGTGGAAAGGCACACCAGAGGAGGGTGTTGGTGGTGGGGTATGGTGGGCTGGGCAGTGATGTGACTGTGCGCCTGTGTGTACATGTGAGTGGGGGTTTGAAATATGGACCATGGCTAAAACTGGAGTAAATGGTCAACTGATTTTTGATAAAGTGTTATTCAGCTCAGAATCTGGGTTCGTCTCCTCACATCCGCGAGCCTCTTTCCTGGAGGATCTGCAAGGGCAGGGAGGGAACTCAGTCAGGAGAGCCAAAATCCCAGCCTCACAGCATCTCATATGAAAACTGGATTTGGTACCATTCTCTTGACCTTTCTCTAAAGAGTAAGTAATCGAATCGAGTCACGCAGCAGATCACTCACCTTGGCTTTCTCAGTGGGCTCGATGACAATGCCGTTGGTGGAGTTGTTGAGCTCCCGGGATACTACACATAGAAACTCAGCCTGGTCCTCATTACCGTAGTTATAAGAGGAGCCAATACTTATAAGCTGGAGGGGACAAAAGAGAAAAGAGAGATGGTATTATGAGGCATTCTTCAAGACAAAACAAGTTATGTTCACTGACTTATTTGTCCATAATAGGAGGATATCATAACATCTAAAGTCTATTTTCTTATAATCAGAAGATCTCAAGGAATACTGGAGCATGACAAAACCCACCCCCACCACTACGCCATGGGGTGGACACAGACTTAGATGGAGCTTGGGGGATTAAGGCCAGATACCCTTCCTGATGCCCCGCATTGGGTTAGAACCCACAGCCTCTGACTCATCAGCTCCCAAAGCGCGCAGTCTAACACGGCCTCCAAAAATGCCTTGAAAATATAATAAATCCATATCCAGCCATCCAGTCGTACTCACATGCAGTCAGTGATACTCTGACTTAACTGAAAATTTCCGGCTGAGAAATCTAACCCCCCAAAAAAATCCCTTTATTACTCATTCTACACCGGACGTTGCAAAATGTTATCATAATCAGATAAGGTTTGATGTTTGGGAACACCCTAGCTGAAGCAGATCTCAAAATGGAGGCTTGAGACAGAATATCTCAAACAACTAGATTACGATTCTTATAAATATAGTTTTTTCTCTTCTGAAGATTTTTCTTTAAAAGGTCTGATTCTGCCACCTGCTCAAACTTCCAGCCGTCCGACATGGTTGAGACCATCTGTGTAAGTTCCTCTTCTTGGCACTGTAGCACCCTATAAACATGTTTTACAGGACCCTGGGGAACAAAAGAAAAATGTTACAATGGTAATATGGCACCAATGACATATGCTCAAACATATAATCATTTTTTGATATGATTGAGACAGTGTTTTGGGTGGTATTGCATATTTGTAGGTGTAGGCAGACAATCTGGGAAACAGATTCATCAATTGATTTCTTTGCCAATCCACTGACGCGTTGTGGGGTTTTTTCTGGCCTCGCTCAGACAGGTACCTGTGATGTCCTGTTCTCATTATCCCGTATCCTCTCTTTAACTAGCCTCACCAGAGAGGCGATGTTGTAGAACTCCGCCTCCTCAAGAACACCTGCCATAAAGTAACAGTGTGAACACTTCAGAATGATGCTCTATGTGAAAGGACTGTTATCTAACAGACCCCATGTTTCATAAAAGCTACATAAAAATATACATATATCTGTGTAAACCTACATAATTTTCAATACAAATATTAAGACTGGAGTATGATCATGCAAAGAGAAAAGCAACTCAATGAAATGGGGGTAAACATTGTTCAGTATGTTTTGCAGTAAAAATAAGGTAACATAATTTCAGCAGATAGGAGCAACTTTTAATTTTCAAAGCACAATTCACAAAGAATGCATCTCTCTAGCAATGATTTGAGTGATTTAAAGGGGGGAATGAGAGGGAATTCCAGATAATTAAATCAGAATAGATTATATTATTTGTCAGCTGCACTGTAATATTTTTCTTTGAGTAGTCTAAAAGGCTGATCTTTCTGGATCTCATTTTCTTTTCAGGCAACAGCAGTTTTAACATGACTGATGTCATCCTTTGTAATGTGACTGTTGCACGTATGTATATTGGGATGTCCATTCTAGCAGGTTATACTGTTGTGCGTGTGGCCTACCTTCCTCCGCCAGGTTTTTGTCCATTATGAGTTTCCCATGCCGGAGGTAATTTAGAATTGGACCAAAGTAAGTGGGGTCCCTGTCAATCAGGTAAGCTCCCGTCTCATCCTGCAAGAAACACAAATAAAGAGTTGATAAGAACAAGATGTCTAACATTCACAAATAGAAAAACAACATTAGCACTTATCTGTTGGCACTCACTTTGTCAGAATCCAGATCAGGATCTTCTTGACAGAGTCGGTACAGAAAAGACTTGGGGTCTCGGCACAGCGTCTGCTTGGTCGTGACAAAGTAGGTGCCGCCAACGTTGAGGCGGACCCAGCGTGGTCCAGGTTTATCCACCGGTTCTGACGGGGAGCTCGGGTTGCTCTTCGCCGGGAAACCGAATACCGACCGGCCGGTTCCGCTCGACACCCCGGGACTCGGTAGACTGCTCCGTGGCGGAATCATGAGGGTGGGGGACGACAGCCGTACCGAGCCTCGGACATCACGGTGCTCGGTCTGCTGCTCTATTGTGCCAGTACCACTGGGCTCCACAACATGCAGTTCGGCCATATTTCCTTCCGTCTGTAAACGGCCGCCCGATTAGCTACACCGCAGGAACACAATTTCTTACCCGATTTGTAAACAGAGCAGGGCTATTTTCCTCCGACAAGGTGGCTGGCATTAGGGCGTTGCTGAAAACACTCGGCCACCTCTCTCTCGCTCTTCAACACTGGACACAAAGACGTGGGTATTATCTCGGGTTAGGTGTAGAGTATTAGCCACGTCGAGTTAAACCGTTTCCCTATTCTAAATTGTTCATTCTTGTTTATTCAAACGTTAATCGAAGAGAGGCAATTCTTCCGGGTTGTAACGTGATTACTGTTTACTTCCTGAAAGTCATTGTTTTTTCAAATTAAGAGCCCGACAGAGGGGCTCTTGTTTCTGTTTGGAAATTTAGTTTCAAAAATACAGACAAACTGGGACGTGTCCTGGAGGTCTGGACCCACCAGCTGGCAGTGATATTCACGAACATGAATAAACCTGTCCAATTCCCTACAGACTGTCCCCACCTACGTCAAATCCACCACTAATCCCCCCCTTCCCAAAATATGAGAAGGTGACCAATCTCAATAACTCTTGCCCTTTTGCCCTCACCCTAATAGCGAGCAAGTGTTTTGAGGTTGGTGAAATCCCCCCTCAATTTATTTTGCTAACTATAGTCGCGATAGTTCAGAATTAGAGGACATGCGTCAGGAAATGACAACTCTAGCGTCATGGGTTCGATCCCACCACGGTACGTCAGGATGGGCATCCGGCCTTAATCACCCCATGCTCCATCTTGGTCGATGTGTACCGACTTTTATAACTTGGTGACTGATCGTGACATAAAATTGAGCTTATGTTACAATTAAAATTGACATAAGACACATGTATGGCTCATTTTATGTCTTTTTTGTTGTTGTGTGTATCTCGTTTATTCAGAGAGGTTGTTCTTGGATATTTTTGAATAATCAAAAGTGAACCTGAGGTTGTAAAAGGTTGAGAATTCCATCCATCCATCATCAGTCGCGTATCTGATGTCAGGTGGCGGAGTCACGCTTGGAGTCTATCCCACCACTCATGGGTCGAAAGGGCGAAATAAACATCCTCGGGAGGTCATAGTTCAATCCCAGGACTTGAACCGTTTAGGGTTCAGTGTCTTGCTCAATGACACTACGACATGCTTTCTCCAGGAACCGGGGATGGGACCTTTAACAAGATGGCCCAGTAATGTGACATTGAACCTGTGGGGGCAGTATTCTGCCTTCATCGCGTCCAGTCTGTCATGTAATGGAACAGAAGAAGAACCAGTGGCAACAGAAGGGCGCGTTGCTGTGTTTGGATAGGTACCTCTGAACTGCTCCACATCTAACTGACAGGTACAATTCAAAGTCCACGGTTTGCTATAAGCCATGTGCTGGGAATTGTTTCATAAACTTAATTGAATACGTCCACACAGTTATTTTGACTGTTCCCCGAGCTAATTTGTTTTGTTTGGTGCCAGCGTTAGCTTGCGATCTAACTAGCTAACAGGTCCTTCTGGCTAGAGGATGGAGGGATGATGTAAGAATAGAAGATGCAAACAGCTAACGTTGCTCCTCTTTACCAATGTTAAAATTGATACAGTTCACGCCATCTAGAATCTGGTGCATTAGCTATTCGTGGCTTCATTACAGTTTCATAAATGTATATGTGGCTACAAACCTGTTACCGTATAAGCCCAGTTGAATGTTATGCTCGGCAGCCTACGTGATGTATCGATATTGTTGTCACCAAAATGGACAGATAAGACCACCAACATTGGAAGAATGGACTGCTAAACTCCTCTTAATGGAGCTCAACTATCATCAATTATGCTGTATGCTATCAGTATTTTTATACAATTTCAGCTGCCTGGGCCATGAGTGAGTTTAGGATACACCATGATGTCAATGAGTTGCTCAGCCTGCTTCATGTGCGAGGAGGTGATGGAGCAGAGGGCTATATAGATTTACTGCAGAAGCACAGGACTCCATATGTCACCACAACAGTCTCTTCTCACAGCGCTAAGGTGGGCCATGCATGATTTGGATTACTGTTTATTCAACCTTTGGATACACAGAATGCTTCTGTGTGCTTCCATGATAAAAGATAATACTTTGTATTACTTTATATTAAGAAGCTTTGGTCCAAGGGCAAGACCAAGGTTTGTTCCAGTGTGGAGGAGCTTGAACGATTTGGAAGTTGATGTGTTGCTGTGATCAACAGTATGTGTTTCCTGTTGCCCGATGAATGAATATTGTGCATTGTCATTCATAGGTAAAAATAGCAGAGTTTTCCAAAACCCCGGAGGACTTCTTGAGGAAGTATGACGAACTCAAGTCAAAAAACATTCGCAACCTAGATCCTCTGGTCTATGTATTGTCCAAACTCAGTGAGGATGAAGAGGTAATTGGTCAATTCATACTACTATTTGTATGTTCCAATTTCCTCAAAGCATCTAATTATTTTCCCAATGGAAGTGTTTTATTGGTTGTAATGCCTAACAACTGGTGAATTTAATATCTACCTGGTTATATATAAAACAAGGCGTGTCATACATGCCAGTTTAAACACTGCTGTAAGGAGCTCTGTCATTAATACTTTCTAAGAGGTACCTTTTCATATCAAATAATATCCTAAATCCAAAAAGCCTTTAATTCTGTGGTGAAATTTTCCCAGACACTCCAATATCTGCAGCAGAATGCCAAAGAGAGGTCAGACTCGGCAGCAAACACATCCTCAACCACAAGTACCAGTTATACTCTTCCTTCAACTAGCACCAAGATGTCCATGCAGGAACTGGATGAGTTGCGCAAGAAGCTCAGCAATGTGACAGCAAGCTCTAATGTTCCTCAGGTTGGTATTTTGTATTATGAGGCTGAATATCAAGGAAGTTATCTTGGCCTACCAAGTTGTAGGAAAGCTCATTACTAAACAGTTAAAAGAAATGCTTCATATCTGCAGCACTTCTCATATTTTTTGATCAGGTGCTAGACAGAAAGGGGAAAATGTATTTCATGGGAAAACAAATGAATTTGGGAATATTTGTCCCAGGTGTGGTTAAGTAAGAAAGATTATTTTAAAAACAATTTTGAAAACACATAGTCACAAAGCGATTTACATAGTCATGAAAAATTAAAGTTAATAGATAAAATCAAATGAAAATCAAATGACACAGAAAGAAAAAGACCAAGCTAACAACCAACTACAACAGGTCTATAAAAAGCCTTAGTTAAAAATATGGGTTTTTAGGACGGCCGGAGGTCCAAAGTTAGTGGGGCATAATTGGCTAAGCCTCACATGGGTAGAAGGTTTAGATTGGATAAAGGGTTCTAGGTTCACTGGTGTACCCCTCTGGGTCATCCGTGCCTCTTGGTTAAGTGAAGGCAAAGCACTCTGCTTCATTCTCCTCTGACGGCCAAGTGCTTTCCCCACGAGACCGCGATGTGTGAAATAGCAAGGGCTAGTCATCACGTGACTTGGAGGACTCACATGCTACGGCTTCCTCCTTCCTGTCGATGTTCCAGAGGGGCATCAAAACGAATGACCCAGAGAGGCGCCAGTTCCCCTGCGACCCGATTTCGGATAAGCCGTTGACATTGGATGGAATCATAAGTGATGTTTCTCAAATGTATAGGGATGTGAAATTTAATCTTAACACTAATTGTCGCAGCAATTTCAGTTTAAATGCATGTATCTCATATATCAATGTGCCTACAGTCTGCAGATGTCACACGGAAGATGCTGAGGGATAGACATAACAAGAAAAACCCCACCCAACCCACACCTGTATTTCCAAACTGGGTATATGACCGGCCTGCTCTCATAGGAGATTTCATTGCCAGCTCCACACCTGTGGGAGACACAGTTGTGGCCATTGGTGTGTGCTTTAATGTGATTGGTTCTGTTTTGTTTTTGTTGCTTTTACTTGTAGTCATGTTCTAAAGTATGTAGTCCACTACTAGATAACATCACTGTTTTCTTAAACTTTAACTATTTATATTGTGCCCTAAATAAATCTCCCTTCATACTACTCACATATATTATTTGCATTGTTTCTAAACTTCCTACTGTGTTCCAACACTTGGAAGTGTCCATTTTGCATTTGAACTTTGTTGTTAATGGTCTTCACTGGTGCCATATTATCTCTGGGCAGGTACCATGCCCCTGGCCGCTCAGGAACAAGCTTTAGTCGAGGACTTATTGTTTGTGCTGATCGGCGTAGATGGGAGAGACATCACAGCTCAGCCCGTCCTAGGGAGGCAGAACCGCTCCTTTATTGTTGACCCAACTTTGGACATGTCCATCAAAGAGTTGGTCAGTCGGATATTACCGGTGGCATCATACTACTCAACTATAACACGGTGAGTGGACAGCCAAATAGCAACCAGGCTCTATTGAATAGACTGTTACATTTGGAATAAATTATTGAATGTGGTTTCGAGTATCTGAAAAAATAACCACATAGTTTCCGAATCATTTCGTTTAACTACTGAACCAATTTTGTTGTAAAATGTCTGTTTCCTCAGGAATGATAGAGCTAATTTTTATTTTTAAATAACATGTATATTGTTGCAAAAAAATCTCTAGATTGTTGCCAGCTAGTTGAGTCTAGCGAGTTGTTATTGATTTAACTGCAGAATGCATCTGAGCTTCCTCTCTAATTGAAAGCAGAAAAGTCACATCTGCGGAGGCTGATCTAAGTTGGCTACTACAGTGCAGTGTGAAATAATCAAGTGTAAACACAAATCAGCAAAACACAAGAAGATCATTGCTGATTCCTCTCAACCCAGCCACTATACTCCCCCAAGACTTCCTTACAAGAAAGAGACTAAACCCAATACATGCCTGCACTCAATGTACTATACTAATGTGTCACTCAAAGCTTTGATAAGTTAGTGTATTTAATATAATGCATTGCAATAACGTCCTCAAATGAATTTACTGTGTGGGAGATACCGGGTGGGTCTTGCATTGTGATCAACTTGCAAGACTACTCTGGCTTGTAAGTCAAATAATATATAGTGTCAGTAATAGTGACAGATCCTTCACATTTATCATCTTGGAAGGAAGGTTATTTTTGTGGCCAAGTGCAATGCAAGTTATCAGGGAATTAGGTATACCTCAAATAAATAATTTGAGGTATCACTATGATTTTTAATTTTTTTTCCAAAAATGATTCCTATGGAAAAAAAATCGGTATCCTAATTACCTTACTTTTTTGTAGCTTCATAGAGGAAAAGTCTTCTTTTGAGTACGGTCAAGTAAACCATGCACTAACTGCGGCCATGAGGACCTTGATGAAGGAGTACCTGATCTTGGTCACCCAGCTCGAGCACCTCCATAGACAGGGCATGCTCTCCTTACAGAAATTGTGGTTCTACATCCAGCCCACCATGAGGACCATGGAGATACTGGCTTCCATCGGTAGGAATATGTCCAGAACACAGTTTCTTAAAAAAATATTTTCTCTATATACTAATTGGTGAACAAAATTTTCAGGTGAGAATGATTCATTTGTATTCCATTATGACTTTTGCTTCAATGTTAATGATCAATTTCATTTGTCATTGTATAAGATGAAAATTCACAATTTATACTTGTTTTTCAGTTACTGATAAGCATTTTATTTCCCCCACAGCGTCCTCGGTAGACAAAGGAGACTGTATGGGTGGCTCAACACTGAGCCTCCTTCATGACCGGACCTTCAACTACACTGGGGACAGCCAGGCACAGGAGCTGTGTCTCTACCTCACCAAAGCAGCAAGTGTCCCCTACTTTGAAATACTGGAGAAATGGATCTACAGGGGTATAATAAAGGATCCATACAGGTATGTTTACAGTGCAACTGTTTGAATATGACTTTACCTGGAAAGATTTGAATACAAAATCCTAAATGTAAGTTGTCTAAATAGAAGGTGAAGGGATATACTTCTAATAGCTTTGGTCCATTCCAAAATTTTTCAGGCGGAGCCATACATCTCAGGTTCTATTGCAAAATATAGTAGGGGAGTAGCCAATCTTAACAAAGATGTATATTATGGCTATTGGTATAGACACATAATGTATTATTCAAAAATGGTGATATTGGGTAACTTGGCAAGTGTTGTTCAACTATGCTCAGTCTCCATACTCGGTTGTATACTTTGACAAGTTGTTCACTGCACAAGTAAAATCGCTGCTGATGATTTTAAAAGAGGTAAAGCTGTATACTCATTTGATTGAGTTGCCCATTGAGGGGAGTAGAGGTGTTGCCGTGGCGCTGAAGTGTGGAAATGGGTTTGATTTTATTTATTTTTTTAAAGCTCATTTTCATCTGCAACCTGGAGGGGGCAACAGTCTTACATGGTATTCCTTCTGAAACTCCAAAGAAAAAAAATCAATTAAAAAAAGCTTGACCTGAAGGCTTCTAGTAAATTTTTTATAGCATTAGCATTGAATTAAGATACAATCAATTATACTGTGCATCAATGTTCAATGGTTTGTTTGTCCAGTGAGTTCATGGTTGAAGAACATGAGCTGCAAAAGGAGAAGATTCAGGAAGATTACAATGACAAGTATTGGGATCAGCGATACACAATCGTACAACACCGAATTCCGTCCTATTTACAAAAAATGGCTGACAAAATTCTAAGCACAGGTAAAAGAAAAATATCAACAGTGATTTTTAAGACATCTTAAAGGTCTTTGGGGTCTGTAATGGAAAGAAAACATGATTTTCTCTGTTTCTTCATAGGGAAATACCTCAATGTGGTGCGAGAGTGTGGCCGGGATGTGACCTGCCCTGATGCTAAGGAAGTCCTGTACACACTGAAGGAGAGAGCCTATGTTGAGCAGATAGAGAAAGCCTACAACTATGCTAGCAAGGTTCTTCTTGACTTCCTCATGGAGGAGAAGGAGCTGGTGTCACGTCTCAGGTAAGAAAGTAGAGAAATGTCTCTATCAGTTTTACTACCCAAGCAAGTTTTTACATACAAAGAATTTCAGTCATTGTTTTTCTTACATAGTTGTATAAGTTAAACAAGTAAAGCTAAAAATGGTGTAAATAAGAGCAGGTAAGGATTTTAAATTAATATGCAATAAATTAAAAGGATTGCCCTTGTCATGTGTTGCTACTGTAGGTTCTTAATGTGTACTATGTGACTATTTCTAATATAATAATTTATTATTAAATATTTTATGATGCGGGGTTTTGTCCTATTTCTTAGATCAATCAAGCACTACTTTTTGATGGACAAAGGGGATTTCTTTGTTCACTTCATGGACCTGACAGAAGAGGAACTGAAGAAGCCAGTAGATGACATTGTGCCTCCCAGACTGGAGGCCCTGCTGGAGTTGGCTTTGCGGATGAGTACAGCCAATACAGACCCCTTTAAAGATGACCTCACGGTGGGTGGAGGGTTTAATTGTGTTATACATTGGTTCAAGGGCAGAGCCAGATGGGAGAGCCCACACATACACAAACATAAGAATATTAATTCAAAGATAGTTTGAATAATTTTTGTAGTGGCTTTGTAAACTTTGTAAATCTTGACATGAGTAATGTATAGAATTTGTGAAAGAAGATTAGGGGAACTGTGATGGTATTCGTAGGTGTAAAAGCAAACTCCAAAGTGAAAAAGTGCACTTAGTAGAGTGCAGATCCCTCTCAGGCGTATCTCCCCTTTTCTGATACGTGAACTTGGTGACAAACTACCTCTTTTTTCAAGGGGGAAGGCACTTAAAAGGGAAGGCACTTCTCCTCCTCTCCGGTGCACAGAGTTGGCTTAAAAACTAGCTGAGAAGCTAGCACTCTATTGTGATTTGAAACGGTTTTTTCATAGTTTTGGAACCACCGCCACTATGAAAGGTCCTTGGTTACACTGTCATAACGGTGTGCAAAAATTGTTAGGCTAACAGGTCCAGCAGTATGGGAAATTGGTAGAAGACAGATACACAGACAGGAAAACAAAGTGTTTTCTTACCATTTTAAAACATTTGTGTAGCATTCAATTGAATTGGAAATATAGTCTAATATGAACTTTCAATTTCAAAAATGAAAGGTTTCCTACGTACCCATGTGGGTCTCTCTTTATTTTCATAATATAGTAAAACTGGGTAAATTGTTTATACTCGTACATGTGCGACTTGCAACTATGGTTGACTTGGATCGGGCAGAGATAAGATTATGCAACACTTTCTGTTTTGACTTGAACCTAGAGGAAGTTATTCTTTTATGCTTGGAATTTTCTTTTAAATAATTAAAAAAATCTGATCATGTTGCTGCACAATCCGAATCAACCATAGATATCATGCATGTATGAGTGTAAACAGTTTAGCCAGCTTTATTTTATAATGAAAACAAAGACAAATGTTATTATTTTTGGTTCTTCTACTGTTCCTCCAGTTCCCTTTTGCTGGGGTCAGCACTAAATGATTTGCTGACTAACTAAAATACAACCGACTTCTTATTTTTATTTTCAAGACTCATACACAAAGATGTTTTTTCAACTGTAGATATGCCTTATACCTGTGCACGGTTGACTTAGATCAGACAGCAACAGAGAGCAGCTTTGGGAAGTGAGCTAGAGAATGATTGAAGAGAGGGAATAGTGGTAGTGGTAACATTTTTCAAAATGTTTTGAATTACTGCAATCATGAGATGGTCTTGATCATACAGTCATGTGTGCAAATGATAAAAAGATATAGGCCCAATAGTATGTGAGATTTGCCTTGCACACACACAAACCCACACATAGATACCATCAAATGCAGAATAAATAAATGGGGTGGCCGTTTTCTCAGACATGTCCTTAAAATGAGAGTGAATGAAAGCTCTCTTTAGGTACCAGAAATGGATCATCTTATTTTTGTTGAATTATCGTCTCATTGAAAAAAACTTCGGTCATCTCACTTCTCCATCTGTTTTGTCTTCACATTGCTTTGACTGCTTGACAACTCTGGTTTCCACAGATCGACTTAATGCCCCATGATGTCATTACCCAGCTGCTGCGGGTGTTGGCCATTGAGACGAAACAGGAGAAGGCCATTATCAATGCAGACCCTGCAGAGGTTGCCCTCAGCGGCCTGGAGGCCTTCTCATTTGACTACATTGTCAAATGGCCGCTCTCACTCATCATCAACAGGTTAACAAGGAATGATTAAAAGTCAAAATGACCATAAGATATTTTTCTTAGAAATTATTATTAAATCAATTAAACTTCACAATGGGATCATCAGTGCACAAAAAGTGTGTATGTTATCAGGACGCAATGTTAATAACGATAATATTTTGTAAGATAGATGTACTACTATCTATTCACAGATAGCGTCATTCAATACTATTTATCAAACAATTGTTTTTCTTTTTTTACAGGGAACAAATTTACACATACACTGAATATATTTCTTTTACATTTAAGTTACGTTTAGGTTTCCATTTGTAGACGTGATTGAGTTTTAGTTATTTCATCCAGGTAATTTTGTATTATCTTGATTTTTGTAATCAATACCTATTTTACAGGAAAGCGTTGACAAGATACCAGATGCTGTTCAGACATATGTTTTTTTGCAAACATGTTGAGAGGTTGTTGTGCAACGTGTGGATCAGTAACAAAGATGCCAAACAGTACTCCTTACACTCTGCTAAGTGGTGAGTGGTCAATGGACCCTAAGTAAAATTGTGGATATTGTGACTTGATGTCCCTTTATTGGAAAATCCGGCTGTTCATTCAAGCAAAATCTTTTCAACCCTTGATTCTAACTTCACCTTTCCTCCCCTGCAGGTTTGCTGCTGCATTTGCTCTCCGACAGCGTATGCTGAATTTTGTGCAGAACATTCAGTACTACATGATGTTTGAGGTGATGGAGCCCACGTGGCACATCATGGAGAATAACCTGAAAACGGTGAGCAGATGCGGCAGTGTCTCCTCTCCTGCCGTCATCACTTAAATCGACAGGATTCAAAAGAAGTTAAATGTATTTCTGTTTCTTAGAGTTTTGGCTACTGACGTTTATTACATTCTAGTTGGCCTTGGGTTATCCTGTCCCCTTGGCCCAAGATGCTGGATTATTACTCCATTGGTCAAAAACATCAATCATCCAATTAGTTTTCAGAGAGGGATACATGGTCAGAACACAAGACTGGGATGAGTCACTGAAAGAGAAACACAAGTCAAGAATTTATGGCCATTACTTTTTATGCTCCTGTTCTTATCTCTGCAGGCATCTAATATTGATGATGTGCTATGCCACCATACAAGCTTCCTTGACAACTGTTTGAAGGACTGCATGCTGACCAACCCTGAACTCCTGAAGATCTTCTCCAACATTATGTGTCAGTGTGTCACATTCACCAACTGCATGCAGGTTTGTGGTTGTACCCGACCAAAAAAGTGCACTCATCTTCATACATATAGATAAACATATTTTTTGTTTAATTTTCATGCAAGCCCAAAGCAAACCTTGGAGTTTCCTGCACTATTTTTTTTGCCAGTATCTCCCAAATTATTCATTTCTATTTCCTATTTATATCTATATTGGTGGACAGTAAAATCATCAAAGCCAAGCATATATTGCGATGGTCAAGTGGACTTGGGCAGAGAAAGTATCAATTTTCAGAATACATTTTTCTCTTGCATTTATCTCTGTATAGTTGGTTTCTTCATCTATGTCGTATCTACCACTGGTAAATTTGTGGTCAAGTCTCCCCAGTGATCTTGATCAGCAGCCTTCCTGACACATTCCCCAATATTCCTTCTAGTCAACTCCTTGATGTCTGCCATTCATGTTCTGTGTGGTCATAACGCTGACTATTTCCTGTAAGGCTTCTTCAGACTGCTACTAGGGCGGTATTTTCAGCAAACCTAATTTTTGTAAAAATTAGTTCCACCTATATTTATGCTCAGGAGGCATAAACTTCTTGGAAACTTCTTAGTTCTTCTGTATATAGGTTAAAGATTTTAGGATACAGAACACAATCATTTCTAATTCCATGTTTGATCTTGAAATCATTTGACTTGCCATCTTCTAACCTTATATTTGCTAATTGGGTCCAATACAGGTTCATTATTAGTTTCACATATTTACTATCGATGGGAAGTTTTTGTGTTTCCATCAGTTTTTCATAGTAGATGGTCAAATACTTTTTCATAATCAGTAAGATTTGAAAATGTCTTGCATCACCTCCAGGTATTTGTCAAATGTTGTGGAGGTAGAAGATGCCCTCTCGTTCCCATTCCTATTCTAAAACCGGGCTGTAAATTGCTTATTTCCTTCTTGACCATATTTCTGTTTTTCCCAAGAACAATTTTAAGAATTACTCTCACCATGTGACTCATTAAACTAACTTTTCTATGCTCTGAAAATTCACAAAATATCTATATTCAATTGGCTTATTTCCTGTAGATAGTTGTCTAGTTTACCAAGCTGATAGAGTGTTGGAACATTCCATGTTGCAATTTTTAAGGGTTGTCCATGCCGTTCATGTTAATCACATTTTTAGATTTTAATCTCTCCTAAGAGGGTTAAAATTGTCATACTGTGCAACACGAGAAGGACATGGAGACTCCTCTTCCCTTTCTCTCTTACTGAAGTTAAGCGCAGGGGATCCCCAACTTCTTCAAATCTTTTCTGACTAATCTTTGTATATTGAAATTAGGACTAACAACAGGAAATACTCAGTAGGGTCCCCATCCCTTCTGAGGTATCAAGCCATAAAATACTTCCACTTGTTTGCCTGAGTGAGCCACAAACTTTGCAGGTTACACTTCAGAGGCATTTCATCTATCGAGATGGGTACATCTGCCTCTTTCACTGGTCCTAACTTCATGCTGTGAGAGTTGACATCCCTTCCGCTACACCAGCCTAGGCTGATGTCCTTCAATTAATTTAACACCACAGGCGAGTGGAGGTCGTGGGGTATGGTCACTGGTTTGCAGAACCAGCTGCTAGGAGCCATAAGTGAGAGTTGAGGATTCTCTTGAGGACCAGTAGTCCCATCCACACCCTATTTAATGATATATTATATGTACCAAAGGAGGTTGGCTTGTCTTTCATTCATTTTCAGAGAGCAAGAGGGAGAAAAATCAGGAAGGCATCTATTAACCACTGCTGTTTTAACTTATGTAGAGGTTCACCCAGAGCATGCGGCTAGATCGTCTGTCCTTGGAGCACAGAAGCGCAGAGCCCACCCAGAATGAGTTCACAGGGGACATGGACAAAAAGAAGCTTACCACAAAGGTACTCACACAGGCCTGGGTGCTCCAGGTGTCACACTTGTTTAAGAGTAATGGAACAAAACACAGCTAACTTTGAGGGATGTAAATGTTAACAAGAGACAATCATAGTGGAAGACATTCGAACAGCAACTTGTAAACATCTATTATTATTTTATTTGGTTGCTAGCACAATGAGCCCTGAGTGTTTCTAGTATTAATGGGCTATGTCCACAATACGTTTTGAAGTTTCTTTATAGCACTTTGCTACATATAGTTTTGAGTCTCTCGGGTCAAAATTTCATCCACAAAGATAAACCATTTCTGAAATGATCTCCACTTCAATGATGTCTGACAAATAATGACATGTCTATTACATTTATTCATTGATCATATAAACTGATGTTTTAATATGTAGGCTGTGTTATGTAAAAATGCAAATATCACACCACTTCCCTAAATACAATTTTGTTGTATTTAACTGTATAAAATGACAAATATTTGTCTAATATAGAGTTAAATAAACACAAACTGGAATTATTTTGACTATTAAATGCTACTCATGTTTCAAATGTAGCCAATAAGGAATGGTTAAGCTAGAATTTTTTTTCTTTTCTTTATCTGTCCATGTCCCACTTTCTTATAGTTTCCCGCTGAGCATGTGGATGCTTTGCAGTCAGGCGCGGGCTTTGAGGCCACCATCAGCAAGTTTGATAGCAATTTCAGTATGCTGCTGTTGAATCTCCTGGACAAGCTCAGTATCTACAGCACCAATGACTGTGAGCACAGCATGATCAACATCATCTACAGGTATGACCATTCAAGCCCTTTTTATAGTGATAATAAATTAGGTGTTTATATAAGAGAAATATTACTTTAAACTCTTAGGGGGTCAGCTCATGAGATGTAGAAGCAACATGGATGGCATAGTGGTCTAAATACTGTTGATAAAACACCACTTTTATATAGACTCAATGTTTGCCATTGTGTCATGAACTGTTGAATTGTAAGAAAAGGAAAAAAAAATCAGTGTGTAAGTAGTGAAATCACTTTTGTCATTTTTATGCAAGTTAGACTTTCAGTTTTTTCAGCATCGTTAAATATTTAGCTATTTCGTGTGTTTGATATAACTCATCAAAATAGTATGATTTGGACGCCTTGACATATTTTATAAAGACTTTAGATTAATTTATCAAAAGCATTCAAAATTTGTTCTTCATACTCAACATTATTTACCAAAGTCTAAAGCAAACATGCTTAAAAGCTTTATAAATATTTTACCATGTTGATTGATATGAATGGTAACATATTTTTTTCCACAGACTGGATTTCAATGGATTCTACACTGAGCGACTGGAGAGGATGGCCGTAGAAAGGAGCCAGAAAACAGCAGTGTAGTATTTGTTATTCTAGTGTATATAAATAGTCATCCAGTAATAAGAACTTTTAATTCCTCATGTTTCCCTTCATTCCAATATCAGCTGCCCAGATGTCAGCCACGTAAAAGGCTGTTTCAACTCATGAAACTGATCATTCTAATCTGTGTATATGAAGCTGTGTATTGTATGAATCGGAGAGTTACTGTCTACTGTTTATTAAAATGTTTTTTATCTAAATTGTGAGGACTGTGAAATGTTCTTTTATGAAAAAATGTATAATGTGAAGATCCTGCTGCTGCCACTACTACTACTTCTACAAAGATATGGAGTTTGTTTGCTTTTACTAAAGCCATTTCATGACGACTTCACTAAATGAGTTGTGACCACTCCCTCTGCAGATGGAGACCGGGACCTTCCGGTAATGTGTATGTTCATGATAAAAAAAAAAGAAGCCATATCATGATCTCATGTTCTGACAGATACCATGTGCAAACATTCTCTCGGAAACCATGTGAACAGGGAGCGCTTCCGAATCACTTTTTAATGCGAAACAAAGGAATAAAAGTTTAAAAAAAAACATGGATTGTGCAGAAGCGGTTAGAAATCCCATAGTTTATAGCAGAACCTTTCCTCTAGAATGGATGACTATTTCCTTAATGGAATATATAAGACAAAAAAAGAGTTAAAAAATGGTAATGGTATGAATGGTGTTTACTTCAGTTATTTTTACCTGTAGTTAATCTTTGTGTAGAGGGCCACAATAGTTAAGTGGAAGAGCGTGGTTCGGTAAATGACAAGCCAGACCTGTG
>OMLC01066409.1:0-18302 GCA_900302585.1 Regalecus glesne | reverse complement strand
AATGTGCTAAATTATCCCCGGCCCCTGCAGATAGCATGTCGAAGTGTCCCTGAACAAGACACGAGACCCCTAACTACTCGAGCCCTGAGATGTACTGAGGACCTGTCCAGGGTGTTTCCCCACCTCTCAGCGGGATAGGCTCCAGCATGACCCCTTGAGCTGACCTCGGATGGATAGATGAATGGAAGTAATTCACTGTTTGTAGTTCTGATGTGTTAGAAACTGGCTGCAGTGAGAAGACCGTTCCCAGCATCCTCATTCACGTATAAAAGAAGCCAAGTGGAGTCCGGTAGGTGGAGACATGATGACCGAACACACTTCCAGTTAGTTGCAAACCTGGCTTTCTCCTCTCGGGTGGGAAAGACAATCATCACCAGGTTTACGGTATGTATTCAACCAACTCCACCGACCTTTCTCGGGAGTAGCACAAACCCCTGCGTGGATGCTAGTCCTGTGGAAATGCGTGGACCCTTTCCTGGATTACTCATTGGACAGTTTACTTCACCTTTAACCTGGGCTGGGCAAAGATCTCTTACTGAAAATTACCATCTGGTAGCTTTTTTGAAATGATTGGGGCCTTTTTTCTGTAACCCAAGTGGAGCTTGTTCCCCGTGTGGTTTGACATAATCTGATTTTAAATGCATCTGTTACTATGGGCCTTCGTCCGTCATCCTGCATTATACCTCACAAGATGACAACAACAGTCCTTCCACACTTATTACATCGAATGGGGTTGAGCAGAGTCTCTCGATGGCCGTAGGAAGCTGTCCATAGTGAGAGGGATGGCGTTTCTATTTGAATAGCAAATGGTTTCACCAGATGGTTTAATCAGAAATCTCTATCTATTGAGAATTGGCTAGTTTGTCAAAGTTGTGTTGTATCTTGCATATATGTTATATAATAACAACAATAATAACCTTTATAGGGACAGTACACGGTAAACAATATTTAGAATGTAAAGGTGTCAGATTTAGCCACTAATTTTCATCTGTTGTCCCAAGCAGTCAGAGGTTCTGTGTATTGCTCAAGGACACTTCGACATACTTTCTGAGGGAAGAAAAGGATGGAGCACTGTGAAAATGAAACCTATTTATTGACGAGATGTAATCATAGAATGGGGATAGACTTTAAAAAAAATCCCAACTATTCCGATACCCATGCAAACCCATATGGCTATTGAGGAGGAACCGTCACAATGTCGCCCTCTTGTGGTTGCAGTCCAGACTTAATTCATTTGCCATCGTACAAACATACAATCAAACTTGTTATCTGCATTTAACCTGTCCGATTGTACTGGAGCTAAGAGGGGGGTATAGCTCCTGCCTTGCTCAAGGGCACAGGTGGAGGAATGAACTCTGACATACACGTCTTCACGATGGTGGGAGGAATCCACGGGCAGACTCAGCCTCACATAGAAAAAGGAGATAAACAGATATAGATGTGGAGGACGGCGATGGCGGTGTCCATGTATAATCCTAAGGAACTCACAAGGATGCGACACACATGTGCACAAAATCAGAATTCATGCAGTGTCTCGTTTTCAGGCAAGAGGTTCTGGCTTTTGATTCCTTTCTGTAGGAAGTTGAAACTCCGGCTGTGAATCCTCGCACAGGAAATCAGAACATGCCGTCTGATGGAAGCGACAGGATGCTGAAGAGAAGAGACAATAAAGAGATGGTATGAGACACACCTTTTTATGTCATTTCTCTCACATACCAAATAACTGCAGGCCAAGATCCCCTGTCAAAACTCACAGAGAGCAAACACTATGATAACAATGAAGGGATGTTTAATACCCAACATCTATTGTCTGTGCACTATGGGTTTGACCTGTGGAATCTTTGGCTGCATGGAATCTCTGCATCCATTATAAGACACTTAGGTTGAACACACCAGCAACTTTTGATGTTCGTGTAAATGTCCTGCAAATCCCCCAAACGGTGCAAGGTTAAAGTTAGGTATTAGCCCACCTGCTCTTTAGCACCCACATGGGGCCGTTCAGAGGAACGACACGACAGTGCAGTTGTGATATTCTACCTTAGACCCGTGTTGAGTGAATGACACTATTTTCCTTTACATTTGTGGTTGGGCGGTAGATAAATTGTGTCTTTGAGTAAGAGACGGAACCCCTTAACTGCTCAAGCCCTGAGATGGAATGGTGACCTGTCCAGGGTGTTTCCCTGCCTTTCACCCAACGAGTGCTGGGAAAAGCTCTAGCAGGACCCTGCTATCCAACTTTGGATAAGCGGTTGACGATGGATGGATGGGCGGCTGTGCGGTACATAAGTTGGACAAAGTCGACACAGCCACACCCCATGTCACACGTACACCTCAGGCATAAAGTTGAGCTCTGAAACCAGCCACTAGGTCTCCATAAACACCTCCTGACAGGGCTCAGCAGCTGTTCTATTGGGATTTTTGCATCTAGATGTATGTTAGTGGTATTCTTGAGAGCTATGAGTAAACTGGCTTCAATGCACTGGTATGCATTCTTCAACCCTGAGGTATTCAGAGTGCTCATTGCGGTGTGCACAATAGAATTTACGGCCCTTCCAGCCTGGCTATCATCCTTGACTCTGCCTCACTATCACGTTTTACACATCTGTGATGCTCTTTTGAATGATGTGAGAAAAGCCTTATCATTTTGTCATTTTAAGGATTGACCTTTGCCATCCATCCATCCATCCATCCATCGTCAGCCGCTTATTTGAAGTCAGGTCATGGGTTAATGGTGGAGCCTATCCTAGCTCTCATCGGGCGACAGGCAGTGAAACACCCTGGACGGAGCGCCATTCCAAACCACCAATCTTCCGATTACTAGATGACTGCCCTACCTCATGAGCCATGCTGCCCTGTGTACAAAGGGAACATTTCAATTTCTTGTATGACTAAATATGAATATACAAATACCAGAAGACATCTTGTAAATACATGCAAACATATAGGTCCCAATGAGGTTAACACTTTTATTTATGGTTAAAACGTTTGGTTTTATTGTACACCATATGGAAGACCATAAAAATGAAAGAGTTTAAAAGGAAAAAAAATAGGTATTCACCCATGATTACCCTCTTATCAAGACAGTGTTCCGAATATTGTACCCTGGCAGGCTTGATAACGTCTCTGGGATGAAAATGATACCCTTGATGGTTTTGCCTTTTCCTTCACATTTGTTACGGGAACTTCTCCAGGCGGACCAGCCACTTTTCCCAGTACTCTAAAATTTGTTCCAACTGTAACAGATGAGCGTGGGCAGGTGAGCCGTCCTTGTAAGCCACCACAATCAGTCCATGTTCAACCTGCAGATGAGACAGATTTAAAAAGCACACATAAGAAAACAGATTATAGCAGAAGGAAATAAAGTCATTTTTCCTCAAGAGCTCATCTCATACAAACAGAACCTGATATTTGTAGTTGTCATCACTGTTCAAAGCCCCAGCATAAGCTGCCACCTGAAGAGGGTTGTCATATGTGTTGCTTATGAAGGGTTTAGGTTTCTCTGAGGTCTTCCACTCAATCACACACAATGCACCCCTGAGGACAAAACTGAAGCATGAAAGAGCAGAAAAACAAGGACTGCAGATTGTATACATCTCCACCAACCCCTGGGATTCTTACCTGTATCGAGCCACACAATCCACAATGCCTAGATAATTAAGTGCCCTGTGCTGCACAGTGCTCTCGATTGCTCTCACTCCATCAATATCTTCTATTATATCAGAGATGCTCTTTATGTATCCCTCTGCCTCAGGTGGATGTCTTAGAGTCTCTACAGGATCTGTGCTCTTCGTTTTTTCTGACGTGAGAATGTCCTCCACAGCAGTATGGAAGATTGTCCCATTTCTGAATAGATCTAATTAAAAAAGAATGAGCAATACCGATCAGGTGAGACGAACTCTGGTGGCTGAAACGAAGGATTATCAATGCAGGGTTTATGTCAGCACAATGAAAGTCCAACACAACTTACTTTTAGTGTATTCATTGAAGCCTTCCTCTCCCAGGTTGGCTATCATCCTCGCCTTCCACCTCTCCAGGTAGAATCTCTGCTCAGGGGATAAGGTCTTTTGAAGTATGCGGGTTACACTAGGCACTGAGGACCTCCCTTGGCCCCTCTCTAGCAAAATCCGGGCTGGTGGTCCCAGTCCCAGCTCAGATTCTCCAGGTACCACCACAGTCTTATCGCAGTTGAAGAACGGGTGGAGGACTTTTGGCACTCGATCCTCAGGTCTTTTGACAGAAGTTTGAGACTTCACAATTGGTCCATAGATGTGATCATCCTCCTCGTCAAGGCTCTCAGGGGTTTGGGAACTCACCCTCAACACGACAGATTTTACAAGAGAAGAGTATCGCTCACTGTCAACGGAACTGTATGGGCTGTTTTGTTTTGGAGATCCCAAGACACAACAAGCAGAGAAGCGTCTCACCACAGTTGAGGCGTAGCAAGTAGAGCCATTGATCGACACCACATGTCCAACACATCTTAGCAGTGAGCAGAAGTACATTTCAACAGTTTTACCCGTTACTCTCCGAAGACTTCATATATATCACTGCCTTATTTGCAAAATAATAGCTGGGTGATTTTCAAAATAGAGTTCAAAGGCAACATGGCCGATCTACTTTAGCTAAACTCGATCGTTCAAAAAAAAAATTCGAATATCGCTGCACAAACCCATACGTTTTTTAAGAGCGTGGTGGCTGTAGTTGCTGGGAATTGTAGTTTTAATTACTGGTATATGAGTTAAATACATCAATAAAAAACTACATTAACCGGTTACACTCTTGTGTATCATTGAAATAAATCCCGGGCGCCCTTGAATCCTGGCTAGGAGGTACCCCTTTGTGAGTTTATCTCGCTGTGCATCTCCTCCAGCGTTTTAACGTTAGATCACCATTGTGTCATAAACGTATAAACTTGGTATTTGACGAGACGGAGAAGCCGTTCATTGCATTGTGGTTTCACTCATCATAAAATCTCAGGACACAGAAACTATCAAGCAATTATGATTGATTTGGGAAAAGCCAATTGTTGCGTGTTTGACTTTGACAGCGTCCAGTCAGAAGCGCTCTAAGGCGGGGTTTACACAGTTATCGGAAATGAATGCGAGAAAAGCCCGATTTGACAGTTCAGCTAACTACCCTTAACTAGCTTGTGGTGAGAGCTTCCCTGTATGTTTCAGTAGTTCACTGATCGGGCTTGTGACTAGCTCCTGACATAACAGACTATTCCGTTAAAAGTTCAGCCCCCGTCCACCATGACATCCACTTTAGACGAGAGCAGCAACGAAAAGGTAAGTTTAAACAGGATGTGTTAAATCTCACTTCAACTAACTGCAATTGCAGCAAGAGCTAATCGAGCTAGTGCCCAGCTAACCTTCACATTCTTCCTAGCTAGGTGAGACGACCTAGTTTCAACGATTTATTTTAACTTTTTCTGCTGTCCCGCATAAAATCTCATTAACTCATATTCAATTGTGTCATTTATATAATTCGGGCACATAAGTGACAGTTTATGGGTGCAGTCGTGGAGTTGTTCAGCAAGCTGGCAGGATGGCAGATTAAGCTACCGAAGCTGTTGATTCAACAGTTGAGGTGGACGAGGACAATCCCGAAAAGTTCATGATTTAACGTTGGGTTAACGTTACAATCGATACGGGATGAAGCAATGAGTGTTACTGCATGAAAGCTGCCTGGTGGCATTGTGGGGAAGTGCCGTCCCTTCGGTTAACAACCCACCGCAGCTTCATAATTCATACCCACGAAAACAATAGCTAATGGAATATGTCGTTTGCACAGATCTAATCATAAGTGAAAACCAACAAAGGTGTGGCATAGCTCAGGAGGTAGGGTGATCGTCAGGTAATCAAAGGATCGGTGATTCGATCCCTGGCTCCTTGCAGAAAGCATGTGGGAGTGTTCTTGTTCAAAGCATTGAACCCCTAACTGCTCACCACCCCTGTATAGTAGGAGGCGTTAAATGCAGTGAACACATTTCGTTGTATGTATGTATACAATGTTAAAGTTTACTCATTGAAGGCTTATTCGAGTCAAGTGAAAGTTCTTAATTAAACTTGACTTTACAGATGGATTTAGCTCCCATATGACACTTGACATGCAGTGCTACCTCCATTGTAACTCCTTAGTTAACTCAATTGGCCAAGAAAAAGCAAATGTAGAACCCGAGATTCCGTTTAGAAGTTAATACAGTTCAGTGCTTATACAATATTTTTGCTTGTTTGTTTGGGGAGCACATGATCTGCTTGAAAGAAAATTGTCAGCATAGCCCTTAAAAAGTTGTATAAAAAATTCGAGTCGTGTGGTCTATCTGGTGTGAGGTGTTATTAATCGCTTTTGTGGGGCACTTGCATGAGGATCTGATCAGCCAGATGTTGCAGGTTCAAACCTACCCTGTGGTATGAGGAAGGTCATCTGGCCTTTAGCCCCCAAGCTCCATTTAAGTCCGTGTCCACCACCACAACATGGGACTAATTGAGATATGTAAACATGACCTCTCATTTATTGAACATGTTCTTGGTCTTCAAATCCCAAACTGCAGCCTGTATTTCCCATTTTATATTTGGGGTCTTTTTGGGATAGAACGAGGCTCCCAAAAATCTGCTTGATTTTCTGCTAGAGTATTTGAAAGAGGTGAAAAATTAAACATCCAAAGACAGTGATAATGATTTTTTCATTTGTATACATTTCAATTGAGTCTGTGATTAACTTATCCATCGACTTTTGACGGATGTGACCCTTCTTCCCAGGCACGCTCTGTGTCAGTGGACCTAAACAATGACACCTCTCTTCTCATTGACATTCCTGATGCACTCTGTGAAAGAGACAAAGTCAAGTTTACTGTCCATACGAAGGTATGACGAAAACTGACATATTCACACCAATACAAACATGTTAATCTTATTTTATTTAATTATATATGGGTTGATATTGCTTTCAAAGATCGTAACTACACCAACTTTTTACTCAGACTACACTTAGCTCTTTCCAGAAGTCTGAGTTCTCAGTGCCCAGGCAGCATGAAGACTTCATCTGGTTGCATGATACTCTGGTTGAGACTGAGGATTATGCTGGTCTGATAGTGAGTTTGACTATCAATTTTTACAATACAAATTCTGATACAACAGCCTGCAATTCTGCTCATTTATTTGGGTTTGTTTGTGGATTTGATTGTGCCCTGACTAAGAGAGTCAAGTCATTCATGACATGGTGACTTAGGGACATTTATGATTTACAATTTTAATGTAAATACAAATGCATGAACACCACTCAGTTTCTCTAAGTCAAGAGCGTTTTTATGTGTTTCTCTCCAAGAATTCCCCAGGCAACTTTTTATCTTCTTATTTTTGTTTGTTTTTCAGTGTATTTAACTAGTGTTTTTTTTGTGGTTTTCAAAGATTCCACCAGCTCCTCCAAAGCCTGACTTTGAGAGCCCAAGAGAGAAGATGCACAAACTAGGGGAAGGTGAAGCTACAATGACCAAGGAGGAGTACACAAAGATGAAGCAGGAGCTGGAGGCGTGAGTTTGACAATTATTGTCATCAGTCAAGCCTAACTCCATAATTAAATGCCACTGTTTCCAAATGAACAGTGTGTTTGTTTACTATAGCATTTTGGTCTTTGCGAGGGTATGCTTACTGACATTTTATTGCAAGTGAAAACTGTGTTTTCTTTCTTTTTCTTTAGTGAATATCTGGCAGTATTTAAGAAGACTGTCCAAGTCCATGAAATCTTCTTGCAGAGATTGTCCTCTCACCCTGTACTTAGCAAGGACAGAAACTTCCAGATTTTCTTGGAGTATGACCAGGATGTGAGTTCCTCATATTGCTGACTTCCTTTCCCGAACCGTCAGTTGGAGGGAGAGGAAGTGGAGAGGACAAGAGACTTGTCACACACAGCCTACATCCTGCTTAGATCAGCTTTAATTCCTGTCTAGTCTTGCTCAGTGGTGCTGTTGATTAACTGGACCCAGCTTGGCACTAAATCCTTGGATTCATTTTAATGAATTATGTTTGAGCAAAAGCTATGTAATATATGAATGTATGTAATTACTGAGTCATTATTTTATTTGTTGAGATAAAAAATGGTAGTATGTGTTAAGTATGTGTTAAGTATGTGAAAGTATGTGTTACCTGCAGGTGAACAATGAATTTAAAATATAAATTGTAAACCCCATTTTGGTTTCATGACACTGAATACTTTCTTATCTTACAACTGCTCCTTTAGCTCAGTGTGCGAAGAAAAAATGCCAAGGAAATGTTTGGAGGTTTTTTCAAGAATATGGTTAAGTCAGCTGATGAAGTCATTATCTCTGGGATAAAGGTGAGAGCTCCAAATGATCTGTTTGATAGGGGTGACAACGTGGGTAAAGGATGGTTATGGCTTTTTGTGCAGAATACTTTTGGATAACTGTTTCTTTTGCAGGAAGTTGATGACTTTTTTGAGCAGGAGAAAACTTTCCTACTTGATTATTACAACAAGATAAAAGATTCCACCACCAAAGCAGAGAAAATGACCCGTGCACACAAAAGTACGTCAGATGGAAAATATACAAGCATGTGTGTGTGTGTATGCATATATGTATAGTCCACATCGCATTTTGGTGGATGTAGATCTATTCAAACAACCTTGACTTGGGTAAGTAAATTGTATCTATATTTGCTATTTATTTAACACTGATTCTCTCTAATTTCAGATGTTGCTGATGATTACATTCAAATCTCCGCCACTCTGAACAGTCTATCTGCTGAGGATAGTACAGCCCTGAAAAAGTGAGTTTATGATGACAATTAAACTTAAACACACAGGCTTACATCCACAGCTAAGGAGTGTTTGCAACAGTGCTTCACATAATTTGTCAGAGTAGTTCATCAGGATAGGCAGGTCCAGTGGATAAAAGAAATGTGCAGAGCAACACAAGAAGCATGTTAATCAATTCATTTTTAGGCTTGTTTAATCATAATGGTAAATTTATTCATTTTTATATAGCATATAGCTCAGGATGCAGGGCGGTCTTGTAGTCGAGAGTATCGAGTAATGAGAATAAGACCAAGGGACATGAGCACAGAGGAGGCAATGAAAACAAATAGGTAGACAAACAAGTACATGGTTAAATTAATATGAATATGAAATTAATATGAATATATCCATCCATCCATCGTCAACCGCATATCCGGTGTCGGGTTGCGGAGGTAGCGGATTTCAACCAGATTTCACTCAAAACTTGAGTGAAGAGACGGCATGTATATAGAAAAACAGAAGGGGGCTAAGAACTGATCCTTGAGGGACACCACAACTCAACTGAGCCATCGAGGGAGTAGAGTTACACAGAACAATGGAAAATGTTCTGTTAGAGTGGTATGACTATAATAAACTG
Source organism: Regalecus glesne (assembly GCA_900302585.1). NCBI lineage: Eukaryota > Metazoa > Chordata > Actinopteri > Lampriformes > Regalecidae > Regalecus > Regalecus glesne. The sequence continues at coordinate 8,914 of OMLC01066409.1, read as the reverse complement.
AGCTGAGCCCTTGATACCTACCCAAGTCTTCAAGCAATTTAAGAGGATAATGTGATCAATTGTGTCGAAGGCACCATGTAAATCTAAAAGAACTAAATTTGAGCAATCATCTTACTGCTGTCATGCCTTTCTTTCTTTCCCTCAGACACCTGGAGAAGTTTGCAGACATGTTTGAGAAGCTCCGTGTAAGTTGATGCTCATCTGATTGATTCTCTGCTCTAAACCTGTAACTCCTTCCCCCTGTTTATTCTGATGGCTATTTCTTCGTATGTTGTCCTGTAGAAAGTGGAGGGTCGAGTGGCATCTGACCAGGAACTGAAGCTCACTGAACTTTTAAGATATTACATGAGAGACATTCAAGCAGCCAAGGTAGGGCACTTTTATTTCTTCTCTATATGAAAGGTATGTACATGACTCCGTTCCCCTTTGCAAAACACAACACTGTTGACATGTCTGCCTGCTCTACTGTCTGCCTCACTGCCTTACTAACCTTTGCGTTGGTTGATTTTAAGGAACATTTCTATTTACACATGGGATAAGCAATAGTTCATTTGGGGGTTATCCCTCAAGAGTTGAAGTTGTCCTGCACAAAACTGAGTTACCAGTCTGGGGGCTTCAGCATTCTAATTACAGTAGTATACAATGTTTTGAATAGTCTTTGAATTGCTTAGATAATTTGTATTGAAATAAAGTGATGAAGTAAAGGTCAATACATGAATTATATGAAAAGAAGAGTACAACCATTGGAACAATTGGAACATGATGCATGATGTTTGAAAACCACCGATGTTTCCAATTGTTGAAGATGGAAAAAAATGCAAAAACTCAATGCATATCACAAAGTGTATTGTATAAGTTGAACCTAAAAGTGTTTTTATAAATTTAGTAGTCAGTAAGAATCAATCCAAATTTTTCTTTCAAAAGCTGAGTAAGCATGCAGTAGCAGCCTATGTATGCAGGGTGGCAAGGCTCAGTAAGTAGGGTGGTTTTCTAGTAACCAGAGATTGGTAGTTTGATCCCCAGTCCTGCAGAAAGTATGTCGAGGTGTCCTTGAGCAAGACACTGAACCCCTAACTACTCCCTGAGCACCATATGGTGCTCACTGCTAAATTGTTCCATCTTGGTTGCCCCATAGAAGTTCTTTTTACCCATCAGACACAATTGGATGACCATAAAAGTCAAGCCCCACTCTAGTTTCTGGCAGAATTCCTGTCCATTGTTTTTTTATAAACCTATAAACCTGTTTGTTTAAATAGCTTCATAAATGAATCAAACTAAACCTATGCTAAAAGGGATATGTGGTTCTCATTACTCAGAGAAGTACAGACGCCTCTCTTTGACTGACTTTACATTTGCTGTTGAAAGCCAAAGCTCACATTAGGACCTGCTAAGTACTGAATCTATTCAGAGTCCTTGGGTTTGGGGAGCAGCATCCAACACTGCCATTCTTAATGGGGGGGGGGTTGTTTGTCTTTTTGTAAAACATTTTCAAGCCAAAAGTATTTTTTCCTTTGGGGTTGTAAAACTTATTGGCCTGGTAATAAATTCAGCAACATTTAGACCACATAACAAAGCTGCTTTGAGATGAAAACTCAATAGTTTGTATTTCTTCATACATTGTTAACCACTTATCTGAAATCAGGTTTCGGAATCATGCTGGAGCCTATCCCAGTGCTCATAGGGGGAAAGGCGGAGAAACAACCATGACAGGTCATAGTTCTTATTCTTATGGGGAAAAACGTCCATGTTACAATCAAACCCCTGATTTTCCTGCTTCATACGGGGGCATCAAAGACTTCATAGTGTTGTTAACACACATGGGGTCCAGCCCATCAGACCAATAGAATATAAACTGAAAAAATGGCAACATACTGGGGTTACCTTGCTAAGCCTTTTGGGTAAACTCATGAAAAGTTGAGGAAAATAAGGGGCAAAAAACTGGCTGAAGCGAGTGTTGATACTGGGTGGTATGCTAAACATGTGTCCATTGTTTGCAATTTGTCTGCAAAATGTGACCCAAAAAGTTTGTTTTTTAAAAAGTCATTGACTTAGAGTCCATCATGTGTGGTGTGTCTGCTAGGATCTTTTATACAGGCGAGCCCGGGCCTTAGCTGACTACGAGAACTCTAACAAGGCTTTGGACAAGGCTCGACTGAAGTGCAAGGACATTCCCCAGGCAGAGGAAAACCAGCAGCAATGCCTGCAGAAGTTTGACAAGCTCTCTGAGTCTGGCAAGAGGGGTGTGTGGATCCACAGAATTTTGGCAAGGTTAGGGATCTTTCCAAAATAACTCATTAATACTGTTGAGTTAATTGTTTTTTCCCCCCCACAGAACTAACAAGTTTCAAGGGCAGGCGTGTTGTGGCCTTCAGGAAGAACCTAATAGAAATGGCTGAACTTGAGATTAAACATGCAAAGGTGAGCATTACAACAGAACCACTTCGGCATGTTATGTGTGGTAGTTAAAGTGAGGAGGGTAGACAGTGTGGAGAATATTGATGCAGTTCAACAGCGTGAATGTGGAACTCAATCCCAAGCAGTTGTATGAAATGACGCTTCCAAAAAGATATTTTTCAGAATAACATCACTACTTTTGTGTGTCTCCACAGAACAATGCAGCTGTCTTGCAGGGATGCATTGACCTGCTCAAGAATAACTGACCTGTTTCTAGGTATTCCTGTTTTACCACCACCACCAAGTGTCCAGACTTTGCAAAGGGAATCCTGACCTCCCTTGGACCTTCCCTATACCTGAATCCACACCAAGGATTAGATGCCACTTTGAAAACCTGCACAAGACAAGCTTCTTGTTAGCAGTAATCTTCCATGTTTACAGATCCTCATTCCCTGGTCCCTGATCTGTCCTCTCTGTGAGCTATGGAATGCTAACCTAATGTGATTGATTCTGGATAACGAGGCTTCCAGCACCCTTAAGGTCTTCCATATTTTCATATCCTGAGTATTAGTAATTCTTGTAAATGTCAATTTCTTCCTTTTTCTTTTTTCTTTTCAAAACTGAAGCAGATGCTAAGCTAGCAATGCTGATTAGCCATTTATTTCTTCATTGTATAAAGGTGTGTTTTAATCTCACTTTTTCAGACAAAGTTAAGTGCAGATATTGGTAGCATTAGAGCCTCTTCGATTTGAACTGGCTTCATTTTTGAATGTGTTTGCATTACTTTTTTATGGGCAAAGAGAATGTGTTTTCCCTTATTCCTTAGCCATAATCTTGTTTTATGATTTTCTTCTACCCTGTTTTCTTCCTCTTTTTTTTGGTAGGGAACAGTTTCCCATATGGAACTGTTTTGGATAGAAGATATGCAGTGTACAAGGGGAAAAATCTAGTGCCTGGAAAAAATGTCCTCATGTTCTGCATTCCTGGAGTCTGAGATTGGTGTCCAACCAGGCCAGACTTTTCTAAACCACTTGTGAAGGGCTCTTCACTGAGATCGAAAAACAGAAAGATCATTCTGTATTCAAAAAGTCTGCATTGTACCTCAGGAATGGGCACTTGGATTGGTCAATACATTCCTTGTAGTCGGTAATAACCAAGTTCAGAGAAGCTTCACTCAAAGATTTACAAAAGAAAATACTGACAAGATTACTGCTGATGTGTGGAGAAAGGCATTGTTTTCCTCAGCCTTGACTGGTGTCATTAATTATGTTCAAGCTCATGCATTAATCATTACTGGTCTACAGCTCAAGATGTTGTCAAAGTTGTAGGTTGAAACTGATGTTAAATACACATTACTACAGAACTAGTTGTGAGACCGCTACTGGAGCTTATTTGCATGGACAATTCTACTGTCTAGCATATATATATTAAAAAGGGTGGATAAGTTAATTCTATATTTCTGATTTGTGCAGTCTTGCTGCAGCCAGAATACCTTTGGATTGACAGGCCTTTTGGTGTGGCATAGTAAGTCACATGCTCAGCCCTGACCGCCTCCTTTAATCGAAAAAACTCTACCAATCCACTTCTTCCATGCATTCGTTAGTGGACAATGACGAGCTTTTGGCAGTGTTGCTTTGCTGAAATTGCCTTTTTTGTTGCTGGTGAATTACCATTTGTCTGTAAGAAAACTTTATTTGTGACATTTCAATTGTGTTTTGAATATAAAAGAAGTACAATGCAATACAGTGAGATTTGAAAAGAACAAAAAAAAATGTGGCAGTCATTACCAAACTCAGTGGAGTCTTGAAATGAATTAATTTTTGTACAATTGAATGTATTTCTAATGGAACCCAACCATGTAATTGATTTGACATAATGTTTTTCTTACTGAAGATCAGCATTTTATAAATTTGTAGTAAAGGTATTGAATAAAACCGACTTTCCCACGTCTCTTTGTCAATCTGTGTTTGTTTTGTGGTATCACAGTATTTCCTTGGGCCACAGTAGTAGAGTGGTAGAGCGTGTGCTTTGGAAACTGAAGAGCCAGATGTTGTGGGTTTGAACCCATCGCAGGCCATCCGGAAGGGTATCCGGGCTTAATCCCCCAAGCTCTGTCTAAGACTGTCCACTCACACAACATGGGGAATAGTCGTGACCTCTCGGCATTTCCAACTGTTCAATCATGGTTAGGATTTTGCGAAGACCGTAGTGAGTTTTTGTTTAGTTGTATTTATTTGTGTTTGTTTTAATGGAAAAATGATAGATTCCCTTTTCAGTCCCACGAGGGATAATTTGAATTCCTCTGCATTTTAACCCATCATATTGTACAGGAGCAGTGAGCTGCCACCATATGGTGCACAGGGAACATTTAGGGGTTCAGCGTCTCGGGGACACCTCGACATGCTTTCTACTGGACTGGGGATCGACCCTGTAACCTTTTGCCAGACGACCACTCCACCCACTGAGCTATGCCCCCTCCCTTTTTTTTAGTAAATTATGCTGCATCAGCAAAATCTTCCGGTGAAGGGAGGTCTTCATACCACTAGGTGGTGGTAGTGATATCTATGATATTTGAGTCCCATGTCTTGGTTGGACTGTATGTTTGAACATACATATGGATCTGTGGTAAATCCATTGACCCACACGGATCCTGTGATGGGACATCTTGTTACAGAAGGTAAGCTAAGAGGAAATGCCATAATACTCCCGGGATTTCCCACCAGCAAAATCCACACTACATGATCCACTTCATGAGCAACACGTCCGCAGCAAACACATGCCTGCTCGTAGATTATGGTTAGAGTAGACTTCGAACCATTCATTATTATGGGGTTAGCGTGTACCTTTGTTTCCAACACTGTGCTCGCCACAGACCAAAATATGGAATTGCACCCAAATGCTGATTTTCATCACTGAATACTTGTGCTTGATGAGCACTTTTATCTAAACACATGTTCTGTATACTTAAAGGGTGACATCCAAACACAAACCACTAAAATATGTTTCGTTTTTTTATCCAAGGCATACCAAAGAACACACTGATGCGTCATATCTGTTTGGAATGAGCCCTTTTTATAGTAACATTTGGACATCTGGTGTTGCGATTAAAACCGGGACAGCCGTAGCTTCGGGGTTAGCGAAACGGGCTTGTTACCAGAAGGTTGCTGGTACAATCCCCAGACCAGCAGGTAAACGTTGATGGGGGGGTGGTGAATGAACCCATGTTGCTATACCGATGACTGATGTGCCCTTGAGCAAGGCACTCAACCAACCAACCGCTCCAGTGGAGCTTCTCCGTGAAGACTGGTTGTGTAAGCAGGGGTTCGAACAGCTCTGCTGCCCATGAGCACCGTCAGCCTAGCTTAACCACAATGCTAAAATGTTAGCTTCAGTATGCAGCGCGGCCTGTCTTGGACTTGTGATGCCCCCGTTGGGCTACAGCCAGCAAAACACTTTGAAGTCGTCAGGCGTTCAGTCAATCAAGGCTCGTCAGTAGAGGGGGGTGGGGGGTGACATGGGGTTTGACCTTGGGTTCAGATCACTGACCCTCTGGCTGTGAGGTACAGCAACCACGCTTATCACCAGGTCCCCTCGGTGCCTTGTCTTTCTGCGCGTGCTTCTAGTCACTGGGCCTACTGGTTGTCATTCGATGCTTATCAACCCTTCGCCACTGCATCAATGAGTCCAATCCACACATTGATGGGGTTGAATTTAGACCGAGAAGCACTGAGAAGTCCACGAATGAGGTTTGAGGATCGGCATTACGTGTCCACCGCACATACCCGTGCATGTTTGCTCGCTTTGTCAATATTGTCAATGCTGCACACCCTGTCAAGGTGACCTTCGGGTTTCGTAAATTCACTAAATGGCCGCAATCGCACACTAGGACCAATGAAATGACGACACATCACGGGGTGGTAGATTGATGACTTTGCCACTTGGTGATTAAACCAGACAATGTTTTTGACAGGATTCACATATGAATCACTGCTATGTACTGTACTATTGGCATCCCTGCCTCACTCAAGTGGGCGGCATAGATCAGCAGGTAGGGCGGTCATCTAGTGATCGGAGATTGGTGGTTTGACTTCTGCAGAAAGCGTGTCAGGGTGTCCATGAGCAAGACACTGAAGCCTTAACTGCTCCCGAAGCACAGCGTGGCAGCTGGTCTCAATGCTCCTATACAATAGGATGGGTTAAATGCAGAGAAAAGATTCCACCGGCCTTGGTTGTGTGGAAAATAAAGCAGTTCTACAGTCTCTAATCTATTCTATGTGCGTCCCTGTACTAAGCATTAACTCAGAACATTGAGCTATTTTGACCTTTACACCGGTGTGTCTTGGTGTATCCAGCTGTGTGTGTCTTATGTACAGCCATGTCAATCAGGAAAAGATCAGTGCTCAGTTTGGACACATGACATTTTTCTTTATGTTGCTGCCATTTTAACTTTAGTGAAAATAACATTGTTATCCTCAAAATCGCAGAAATAAAGCCCAGGAGAAAATAAAACAACAGCATATTTTTGAAATGAAGTTGTTCTCTCACATCTACACTTAATCATCTTGTTTCAAAGTCTTATTTTGCTTCATCTGCAGAATATCCTATCGGCCCTCAGGCACACTGGAAGGATTTCTGTGCACTGGTTATTTGGTAAGAGACACAGTTTTGTATATCTTTGGTGCTTGTGAAGACATCATTAGCAGTTAGTCATTAATAATTAAACTGTTCTTCCTTTGTGGATTTTCTTTTTCCTTCCTTTTCTGTGGTTGTCTTATAGATCATGTCAAACCTTCTCTGTCTTGAAGAAGAAGAAGAAGCTTCATTTATTTTTCCTTGTACATACATGCAACAACATGTGTTCTCTGTATTTAACCCATCCTACCGTAGAGGAGCAGCGAGCAGCCACAGGGAGCAGTCAGGGGTTCAGTGTCTTGCTCAAGGACACCTCGACAGCCTTTCTGCAGAGGCCAGGGACCGAACCACCAATCCTGTGATTACCGGATGACCATCCTACCTCCTGAGCTATGCCGCCCCTCGACACATGCCTCATACGGACAAACACACACACACACACACACACACACACACTAATGCACCATCTCAGACCAAACCCAGTCATGTAAAAAAAAAAGGTTTTTAACATTACATGGTCCATTTCAACACTTGTGGCTATAAATCACATATGGCCGACTCGTAGCAGACCCAAGCCTACAGATTGTATGACATCATTGGCTCAAACTCAGCTGTTGTTCTGTTTCGCGGGGAGACATCAGCACAGGTGGCTCCGGTTCAGTCTGAAAAGGATTTGCAGATTTAGATTGGCTAAGCGCACAGTTACCTATCGATGCCCCCTTATTGTACCTCAGAGCGGCAAGCTGTTCAGCCAGAAAGTAAAGGATAAATGCACACAACACCCCGGGAGGAAGAGAGCGTGAATATAGAACCCGTGCATCCTCTGAGGGAAACGCTGAGAAGATGCACCTGCAGGTCTGGTGCATCTTCTGCTGGAATGACTGAGGTGTCTCTCCCTGAGTCCAAGAGAACAAATGCCCGTAAGACTTATGGGTAATTTGCAAATGCTGATGCGTTCCATACAACGGCGTTCCCTCTTGTAGTTTATGTATCTCACGTCTAATTGAGGGTTTACTCCATCTTAATAGCCCTGAAACGGGTCAGGTTCTTGCATAAGTAGTCCAGCGCTTTATGAATTCACTTGTTTGTTCGATGATTCTTCGTGAAGTGGAATTCTTTAGGCTAATTCGAATGCCCCGTGTGGTCACAATATACCGCAACATCTTTTATAGGTCATGGACAGATATCAATACAGAGCCAGTGGGTCTGGACGTGTTCTGGAACCAATGAAAGAGTTCAGAACAAGAATAAGAAGGGCTTTTTGGACTGAGTCGTGGTGAACGCTGAACTTCTGGGAGCTAGAAACGAGCCTTAGACCGTGTTAAAGGAGGACGTGTGGTTCAGATATGAGAAACAAGAATGAACCTACTGCGCGGAAATGCAAATGATACTCGCATTGCTGACTCTGGTTTGTGTTTGTTAGATGAGGTACGTGGTTTCAAAGACTGGTTAAGTAAGAGACCACACACGGGGGTTTGTGTGTGAAGGCTCTCAGACACAAAGACATTCCAGGTTACACACTTCAACCTGCACGGTAAGGCAGGCACCACAGTGACTCTATCAGTAAGAAGTCCACACACTCCTGTTAAGATGGCAGGTTTTTCAGACGTAAAACCTTAAACTGAGATAACACTTTTTTAGGCCTCTGGTGGCTCAACCGGTAGTGTGCATACCACATAAGGCTGCAGTGTCACAGGTTCGAATCCAATGCAGGTCTTTCTCTCTATCCGCTCTCCAGTTCTTTTTCTTATTGGTTTGCTCAGGGGCACAGTAGACTTGTAGTCAAGACCACCTAAACCGAGACCAAGACAAGACCAAGATCTGAGGGTGTCAAGACCAAGACAAGGCCAAGACCAAAACAGACAAGTCAAGACCCAGACCAGTCTAG
>OMLC01066408.1:0-19344 GCA_900302585.1 Regalecus glesne | reverse complement strand
AGGGAGGGGCAGAAAGAGAGACAGATATGAGAGAGAGAGAGAGAGAGAGAGAGAGAGAGAGAGAGAGAGAGAGAGAGAGAGACTATTTTTCTCTCCAACAGATTTTCTTCATTAGATTAGCGGCGTGTTAACTGGCCTGTGTCATATGGAAATCATGTAATTTGCATCTCTTGAGAAAGAGGTGTAAAACCATTTATCTATTTAAATATATTCTGGCTGATATGGCTGTTGGACTTTAGAACAGAGTATAATAATGTTTACTGATCAGCTGATCAGTTGGCTGCTGATTCCCCACACTTTTTGGTTGAGTGAACCACCAAGTCCTCTCCAACAGGCTTCCCATGGCAACTCAGGAGGGAGCACACCACCTCTCTCCATCTGATTGGATCACACACAAATCTGATAGTAAATCTCTTTTCTTTTTGATTGGATCCTGGTTTAATTAACTGATAATGTACGTAACTGTTCTCGATTGGGCTGAAGTTGCTTGATTGTTGCCAAATTTCTGCAGAGATGAGTTTTTTTTCTTCTTTTTTCATTGACGGAGTTCGGGTGTTGCTTTGAAGGGGCTCTTAACAGTTTAGCTTAAGAAAATCGGCGTTTGCATAGGCTTTGTTTCGCACACCGCCCCAGGAGAGAGCACACCAACTTGTCAGCTGTTGCTGTTCTTTGGAAATGACACTTGAGGTCCAGACCTAAGTCCCCTGCACTGTACAGTGCTACATTACAAGAGTTGCTGTACTCACAACATTTTTCTATTGTTCATTTACCACACAGACTCACATATCCACGCACACAGACATACACACTCACCCCCATCTTTCGCGGAACGGAAGCCTGAAGGCACGATCCTAGAAGGAGCGGAGTAGGGGAGTTCAAAGCGTTATCACGCGCCGAACGTCTTTTCATCATGTTTTAGAAACAAGCGTTCGCACTAATCCCCCAATAATCTCTCCAGGAGAACTGGGGCGATAAGGCGCGCCACCCACGGCTTTCAAACACACTTTTGGGTAGTCTCACCAGCCCCCCCCCCACTCCATCTTCTCTCTTCTTTCTACTCGCCTGTTCCCTTGCTCCCCTGGAAGGGCGAGTGAAGGTGAGCGGCATCTCTTTCGCTCATGCTTCACTCCCTTTTTCTTGTTTCGCTTTCTCACTTTTTGTCTGCAAGCCAATTTGTTTACATCCTGGTTCTGATCTTTCGTTCATTAGAATTTAAACTTTATCTAGGTTCATCGACAGTCTTTCACTGTTTCTCTGTCTCCTCCGCCCATCAAATTAGAATGTTAATTAAAATAGTACTCCTTCAGAGGATGACAAATCTGGGATTACAGTAAGTGTAAAACACCTTCCTTGATTATCCCCTGAAAGAAGATGATACACAAGGTTTTATGAAAAGACACCAAAGAATTAAGTTTCACTTTGGTGGTATGTTGGGACTAAAGCGTGGAAATTCACCGTAGCTTTCACTTGCGTGCTATGTCATGAATGGTGTGCTATGGGTTGATGATGTAAAATGAATACTAAAATGTTTTTCTGGGCATTGTAGATTAAGCTTTATTGTCATTATAAATACATACATACAACAAAATGTGCTCTCTCCATTTAACCCATCCTATTGTATAGGAGCAGCATGCAACTGTAATACCCGGGGACCAACTCCAGTTCTTTTTCCTATTGCCTTGCTTAGGGGCACAGGCAGGAGTATTAACCCTGACAGCCATTTCTTTTTGATGGTGGGAAGAAACCAGAGCATCCCAGGTGGAAACTAACACAGACAACAGAAAACATGCAACCTCCACACAGAGAGGACCTAGGCCGCGATTTGAACCCATGTCGTTATTGCTATGAGACAACAATTTTAACCACTGCAAGCTAATAAAGTGAAATTGACATCATTACTTGGCTCCCTTTACCTTGCAGTGTCCTCCATATTGATATTAAAACTCCCCTTCTTAATGACGGGACCAATGTCAAACCACACCACCTCAAAATGTTGTCCCGTGTATCATGGCCTTAAGGAAAGCTACCTTTTATCTGCAGAGATGGCTTCTAAGTGCTCTATATGATGCGCCTCAACCTTCCCGTCTCATAACTCACCCAAAGTATGACAGCAGCTGTCCATCTGACTGTCATTCTGCCTCTGACAGACAAGAGGGAATGATTGGAAGGTGGGGGGGGATTGAGACCGGTAAAGATATAACACTTATAGATAGAAAAACACCAGAAGAAGAAGGAAGACATGTGTAAGAAACATGTGAGAGAAAGACAAATGGTGAAAGGTGAATCATAGGAGAAGGGAAGAGAAGAAAATGGAGAGAAGGAGAGAGGGAGGGGTTAGAAGAGGATGGTGATTGGGTGGGGGCGTGGGGTGCTTCATTCTCATCACTCAGTGGCAATGACTGGCTGGTATCTGCATCTCCCTGTCATCTGCACTGGCTTCTGCAGGGTGGAGGAGTGGAGTGGAGAAGAGGAGCGAGGGAAAACCTCTATCCTCTCTATCTCTGAGCCTCATCTCCGGCAGTTCAGGAGCCCGCTTTCCAAGAGTGCCTCATTTTCAAATCTCTTATCTCAGCCCCCCTTTTAAGTATCACAGTTTTATATTTTACATGTCATTTGCATGCAGCTCATCAAACCTGGCTCCTCTTTTTCTTGGAGGTGCGTGCTGATATGTGTAGCTGTAGGTGAGCAAGCGTGTGTGAGGGAGTGGTTTTCAGTTCCACAGCACTTCAACAGTGACACATACTGTGTAAGCATATTGTAAGTTGTTTTTATATAGAATAAACTGCATAAGGAATCATTTTTATAAGTAGTGAATGTTTTTGTAAAAAATCTTTCCATGCTTGTGCAAAGGAGTGCACTTGTTTGTGTGTGTGCAGGTGTGCACATGTGCATGTGTGCATGTGAGTATGGGAGAGGCGGATGAGAGCAGGTTTCTGATTTTTATCTGCCTTCCTTTTCTTCTCTGTATTTTGGAAGGATTCACACAGTGACCTCTTTGTTTGGGACAGTGAGCACCCCTCCAACCCCCTGGATTGGGAAAGAAACCATTTCCTGTGTAGCACGGAGTTAGGAAGACCAAGTGAGAGAGCAGTAGTGAGAGAGAGAGAGATGTGAGGGGGTCTAGGAATGAGAGGGAGGTGGGAGGAAGAGAGGGCATTGGAGAGATGATGAAAAGTGGACAGGAGGAAGGAGGGGATATGGGAATTAAAGGGAAAATTGAGAAGACAGGAAGATGGATGAATTATAAAATGATTTTATGAGTGAAGGAGAGAAAATGTGAGTGAATGAATGAACAAATGAATGCATAAGGCAACCTGTGGGAAAGATAAGGCGGGGAGTGACAATGACGGCTCCCCTGCTCCCTTCCTCTGCTCAACTGCACTACTAAATTACCTAACAGAAGGATACAAAATGTCTGATATTATTTTGAGCTTCTGAGGAGGTGGGCGCCTTTTCAAAACGCCGTTGTGAACCATTATTGGTGTGTTTATGGTCACTTAACAGTTCAGAAGCAAGGTAAAGGTACGTCCCGTCCCGCCTTGCTATGACTTGGCTATACATCCATCCATCATCAACTGCCAATCCAAAGTCAGGTCACGGGTTCATGCTGGATCCTATCATGCAGTCATTTGATGGAAGGTGGGGAAACACCCTGGACAGGTCGCCATTCCATCTCAGGGCTTGAGCAGTTAGGGGATTCAGTATCTTGCTCAAGGACCCTTTGATATGATTTGTGCAACCTTCTGATTACTAGATGACTGCCCTACCTCTTGAGTTATGACACCCTTAATTTGCCTATTAATGCTTTTCAATGATCATGGGACTGCTATTCTATTTAGGTAATCGAGGAAGTGTAAACAGTGTTGAGATGTTCAACAGTATGGACCAGTGACATACTGAAATAAATATGGATGCATTGGTCTGACCTCCATATACAAATACTCAGTGTGCCGGGGTGACAATGCAGCTGTGGCTATGAACAGTAAAAAAGAGCTCAGTCTCTTCATCTATAAGCTGGTATTGGGGCGAAGAATCATCAGTAGTAATTTACCACTTCTTCCTCTTTATTCAAACTTTATGATTTGGCATGGCAGGTAGATGGGATTTCCCTTGGGGAGTTAGTTGGGGAAAAGTACTAGCCAGCCTATTGTCATTACTGTTGTTATTGCTGCTCAGAGACAAAGAGAGAATTGTGTTTCCATTTTGACACTGATTAAGCGAATGACGGAAGAAGTGAAGTCAGCATGACATCGTTTGCATTTGTTTTATTGCCAAAGGAGGAGGAAGTTTTTTTTTGGAGCTGATAAGGACAGGACGTTTCAGGCTGCACTGGAGGTGATGTGGGTATGGGTTCGCTGGAAAGAGTTGTGTGGTGTATCTGCGAGTGTGTGCTGCTGTTGCGTTTCAGTATGTGAAGGAGCAGAAGCATACGAGTGAACATTGGGTGTGCAGGTTTGTGCTTATAAGTTGTTTGTATCTGTGGCTATGAGTGCATATTCAGTAGGGGTGGTGTTGATGGGGTATTTGGGTGATGGGATGGGTAGGAATGTGTGTGTGTGTTTGGGAGGGGGTTAATATCAGACCAAATAACTAGATGTGCTATCGTCTCGGCGGCAGCAGCGCAGGGATCAGGCAGATTAAAGTCAGGCTCGGGGCTGGTTAATATTCATGAAGGGACCAGGGTCCGGGCATTGGGGCTTAGACTGCAGCTCAAAGACTCTCCTCCAGCTGAGGAGCTTAAAGCAGCACTCATGCAGTGTGGCTGCCGACTCCTGGAAATACATGACAGCTCACTGACCCACCCCACCCACTAATCAACCAGCAGGCACACCAAATTGACCGAAGGATGGGTGGTTGGAGGAAATGAATGGTTGGACATTGATAATGGCAATCAGATATAAAGATGGATGTGAGATAGTCAGATGGGGGAGTTTAAAATGAGGACAGGAAGGGGTTAAAGAAAAGTATGAAAGCAGGGAAATATGGATTGACAAGTGGCTAAATGGAAGAGTTTGGAATGGATGTTGTGAAGTTTACACTTCTGCTACTCTTCTCTATTCACATCTCCACTTTTCCCCCTTGACATGTTGCATTTTTCCTCCTCTCTGGTAGATGGTAAATGGACTCATTCCAGTTATAGTGACCGCTCAAAGGACTTCACAGTGTGTGCTTTGCATTCACTCATTCATACACATATTCATACACCTGCCATACAAGGCATTAACTTGTTCACCAGGAGCAGTGTCTTGCTCAAAAACACTTCAACACACTCTCAGGAGGAATCGGGGATTGAACCAGCAACCTTCCGATTACTAGACCACCCACTCTACCTCCTGAGCCAATGCTGCCCCATCTCCACTTTGCTTTCCAGACTCTTATGAACACTTCTGTTACCTATTGCCCCCCACACTCCTCCAACTCAAGCCGTCAGTATTTTGTCCATCCCTCACTTATCGTTCTCTTGTTTGATGCAGAGAGCATAGCAGCAACCAACGCCATCTTCTCTGCCTCATTTTGTTCTTCATTGCTTTTCACGTCCGGTTTCTCCCATTCTTCACTCCTCTATTCATTTGAATCTTTTCCACCCGCAAAGTCCAGATTTTGTCCCTTTCTGTCTGTTGCATCTCCTGCCCTTTTTTCGGCATCCCTCACCTAACCTGCTTCATCTTGTTCTCTGTTGATCCGTCTCTTTTCTCATTCTCCCTCTCTCACTATTATTCTTTTTCTATTTGTATCCATATTTAGTCAGCATGTGTGTCTTTGTCCACTTCATTTAGCACAATGTAATCGCTCCAAAAAGTACACCCCATGTTTCTATAAGGAAAATACTATAAAACAGTGCATTACTACAACCTAAAGATGAGGTCCAACTTACATCAGGAGGATATCAACTAAAAAATGGAACTCAGAGTAGCAAATGCTAGCATTCCATTGGGTAAAATACATTAACCAAAAACTTTGAATCTTCCATCTCGATTTAGTAAATATTTCTTAAATATCATGCATTAAAAGAGTACGTTTTGCATCCATCCTTCCATTGTCAACTGCTTATCCAAAGTCAGGTTGGGGAGTCATGCTGGAGCCTATCCCAGAGCTCACCGGGTGAAAGGTAGGGAAAAACTTTGGACGGGTCACCATTCCATCACAGGGCTTGAGCATTTAGGGAGTCAGTCTTGCTCAGGGACACTTTGACACACTTTCTGAAGGAACCAAGGATCGAACCACCAATCTTCTAGATGACTGCCCTACCTCCTGAGCTGCACGTGTTATGAAAATAATTTGAAATAAGTAGGAATTTACTGGGTGGACAACAAAGCAAACACATCTCAGGAACTCGGTTATTTGTGGAAGCACCTTGTATGGATGGTATCACTGTTTGGCTCGAGATAATTGTCAATCTGGAGTTAGGCCAAAACAGTGAAAATGATTTTTAAACCATCTTGTGGCCTCTCCATTTTCCTTAACTCACCCCACATCTCTGGCATCTGCATTCTCTTCTGGCTTGGTTAATTACACACACATACCCTCATCAAACTGTGATCTGGCCCTGTGCCTCTTTGATTATTATTATCTCACTCTGAAGCCATGAGAGAGAGAGGGAGAGAGAGATTGAATTTTTGCAATTGTGTGTATCATTTGTTCAGGTGATTACTGCATGTGAGTTGTATGTGTGGTCTATCATGATTTGTGCGTGCATATTTATGTGTTTTTCTATGTGCACCCAATCATAATCCCATGCTTGCGTCTGCATGTGCGCACTAGATACAGGAGTATTTCCTGTAACGTAACAAGTACTGTGCCAGCAGGCTTCTGTTATGATAGGGACATCTCCCTTCAGTCCTTCAGTCATTTTGACTCTGGGCCCCTTATCTCACTCATCTGATCCTGGGGTAAACTTGGCATTGTACAGTCTCTTCCTTCTAACTGTTTCTTGCCTCTATACTCAGTCAATGGCAGTTGCTGTCTTCTGGAACTCCTTTGTCTTCATTCTTATGGAGGATTTCACGGGCTATTTTCTCACTACAAATAATCAACTGATGAGTGGTAGCTGTAAACTTTTGATCATTTTTAGCTTTGAAGAATGTCCCTTTGTGAACAAACTATTCCATTTTTAAGCAAGTTTTTTTGATGGTACCTATTTGAGTGATTTATTTCTTTCACTATCTGTCTTTCTCTCTGTTGGTCAGTCCGTCTCTTTCCATTAGGTGTGTGCATATGAACATATGCATGTTTTCTACTGTTGTCTACTGAACTCTCCCCACTGGCTAATCATGGTGAATTCCAAAGCTGTGGTTTTGATGAATTACGCTGAAACAAATTAGCGGTACTTAGAGCTCAGACGGCTCCGGCATTGGGTTACAAATTAAAACAAAAGAAGCCATATCTCTGCATCAGCCCTGAAATACAATACGGCCTTGCCTCAATCTTCACCGTACAACAGACGGCATTAGCCCGGCGGAGAGTCTTCTTTCTGTCCTACCCTTTACTGTTCTGACCGGGATGAGATACCGAGGAAAAGAAAGAGTGCTTGGATAGGTCATTTGAGAGAGAGAGAAAATCAAGCTCAGATCCATGTGCATCAAGAGTATTCCTCACCCTCGGGAATCCTTTATGTATTAAATTGGTAAAACATGCCATGCATACTACGTTTGTATCATGCTCCCAGTTCCTCACTCATTTGGCTATGCATGATCACACTGTCTTATGGTGTAATTATTTTTCTACATTAAAAAAACAGATAGGGCTTCCCAAACGGGCACTACCCTATTTTGGCTTACAAGTAAAACTATTACTTATTTTCACCTGTACTTGATCAATCCTTGTGTTTCATTGCATGACACACAGCAAACATGAGACCATCTTCATTAAAATAAGTTGTAAAGCAGCACACTTGCACGCAAGGCAAGAAAAGCAATTTACTCAGCTCACCCCTGCTGACCTGAGTTTCACATCATCTGCATTAGCTTGCAGGACGCTCAAGTTCTATTGTTAAGTGACTACTGCCACCATGTGTGCATTTGTCAGTATTGCATTACCTCTCAGCTGCGCCTGGATATCTTGTGAGATAACGGTCCAATACACAGATGACAACATTCGGCTATGTAGGCTCTGTGTACCTGCAATCACTCTCGTGTTGCAGCCCATTTGTCGGAAAACATTGTTTATAAGGCATTTGGACGAGTTAATATTAGTGCAAACTGTACTGTTACAAGAAGAGATTATTATATTTGACAAATGATGAGGGGATATATTAGTTAGAGCGGACAATGGCTGTGTGTGTTGTAAATTAGAAACAGAATTGTGTGCGTGTTTGTGTGTGGAGAGAGAGAGAGAGAGAGAGAGAGAGAGAGAGAGAGAGAGAGAGAGTTTATGTGTTACGTGGAGACAGAGAATAAGCCTGTGTCCTGGGAGTGAATGTTGGAAAGAATCCTCATGGAGCCTCATTTGAACAAAGAGAAGATTGTACTATAGACGCATACCTGTGTGTGTATTAGGTATTAACTGACTTTCACTCCTGCATTATATCTTGTTCTCTCTGTCCCTGATCAGCCAGTGTTCCACTTGTATCCCCATTTCCTTCTCATGTTGTGATTATCCATGTTCAATGGTAGCCTTTTGTCAACTATATTTTTTTCCATTAGCTGTAGATTGGACAAGACTGCGTGGCTGGATATCAATTTTACTGCCATGATGCCTATATTTTGGGCTCAAATTGTCCCTGACAAAGAAAGGATGACAGTTTAAAGGAAACAACATCAAACTTAAAAATTAAAATCTTGTACTCTTGAACTATCTGTTTTTAATGTGGATAACCATCTCCCAAAGTCGGTGATCAGAGAAGTACAACACTTAACACTGCGGTGTCCCCAAAGTAATAAAATCAGAGGCTGCCTCTCGGAGAACACTGAACTGAAAAGTCAAGTTTAATTATAGTTACATTTAGGGGTATCTACATGTTATACCTAACCTACTTATCTATGTTTGAGTAAAGCATTTGCCTTAAAAATTGCTGTGCTGAAGGAGTGTGATAGTTTAAAGCCCACTGAGGCTCATTTATGATAATGGGCTATACAAATAAAATTAATTTGACTCAATGCATTTGATTTTGATATAATATTGATCATTTATCACGCTCTTAATGATATTAATTATTTTTCATCTTTTTGTTTGTGTGTATGTATGTGTGCGCTTGTGTGCATGTGAATGCAGAGACCCAAGCTAACTTTGGTTTGTGAAGATGCAGACTGTTGGCTTATCCGAGTACCATTGACCTCCAAAGCCATAGCTGCTAACTGCACCATCTACAGTCAAGGTAGAGTACTGCAGGCTCCTTCACAATATCCAAAATACTACAAAAATGGAAATATGCTGCTGATTGCTAAAAGTGAATTTCTCTTCCAAAAAGATAATCCTCATTTCTTTCATTCACATTTTAAGATGAATCAATCTTTATTAATATATGTTCTTGTACACCTGCTATTTGAATGCAGCATTTTAATATTTGCATTTTATCTTTGTTTTGCATCAGTGAGAATATTGGGATGATGGTGTAGCTGGATATCTCACTATCTTGCCTTGTATGAAAATAACCAGTGCATCATAAACATACACAGAATGCCTTGATCATATAGTTCTCTTAATAACATGGAAACTTTCTTATTCAACTAATATCAGTCGGGGAGTTGCATTTCTATCTCCAGCTCTGTGTGATGTTGACCCTCTGATCTGTTTTTTGTGTCTCTGTTGGGTCCAGGTGAAGAGCTATTCTGTAAGGTGACAAGAGAGGTTGTGGCTGGGGACAGTCTCCTGGCTTACCTATCACACCCCTCACACTCTTCTTCATCACCCCTGGCACGACATTCTCCTCAACATGGGACTCCACTTGGCACTCAAAATCCCATTGTGAAGGAAGAGTCAGTGTACCCAGCAGCACTACACTCAGACATCCAGCTGCTTCCACAGCAAGCTGGTATGGCAGCCATCTTAGCTACGGCTGTTGTCAACAGTGAGTGATGTATTGATGGTGTGAAAATGTTTCAATATTTAACTAGCCGAAGAACAGTGCCAAGTTCCTAAATAGAAATCATGGACTAAACAGATACAGGAAACTATCAGAATAGCTCCAGGCAAGGGTCACTTTTTTGTATTTGTCAGTTTTATTTCGTCATATACATTGTTTGTTATGTCTTGTGTTATTTTCTATATTGGCTATATTGGCTTGTCAATGGTTCTTCCCTTCATCTAGGTTGTTCTTTTTTCGTAAATATTTTATTTCCCCCATTTACCTTCTGGTACTTATCTTGCAGTGGTTTTTTTCCCTGCTTCACCACCTGTTCCTCTCCTTATCTGCATGTTTGTTTTCACTGTTTACTGACCTATGAAATCCAGGCTTCCGCCTGCAAGCGATTACATTGTGAATGAATTGTAGTTGTACAATAACTCACCCATTCAACCACAGGATGGCACTACAACCCTTTAATGTTCAGATGCATAGTAATTTTGCCACTGTTAAAATTGCCCTCATAATATTGATTTTGACATTGTGCTGCACCGATGTCAGCAGCACACACAAACAAGCACACCATATCGTGAGCTGTGACCATGATGAATTACCTAACTGATTTAAACATAATCAGACATTTCCGTACACTCTCTTACGATCCAGTTAATTACTGGATTTGATCAACACTAGAAACGATACCTGATTCAAAGAGAGATCTATCTGAGTCCTTGCACTCCATTACATATTGTTGCACCCCTCATTGCTCTTTTTCCAGAACCTTTTGAGTCCTGTTGCATTGGTGACTGACATCGCAATACAGTTGCAAGTCTTGTTCCACCTCTTACAGCCTTAAATGACCGATATAAACAAAATTTTCCTTTCACATTACATGTATGTAGTCTGTATCTATCATGTGAAAATGGGTTTTAAGATTGAAGTTTGTATGTATAAACATGCATATGCTTGTTTTACGTGGGGTGTGTTATGCAAATGTGACGTCTGTATCTCCATATGGAAATATGTATGTCAAAAAAGTTTCTGACTTGTAATACTGGAAACAGAATCTCACTAGTTAATATTTTACGTTTGTGCCAAGGCCTGGGGCTTAGCAGATCACTCAAGCACAACATGTAGCATTTTTCTGTATAGAAACTATGATCTGACTATGTGAATTTTCAAATTGCCACCAGAGGACATCTTCCCTTGTAAAGACTGTGGGATCTGGTACCGTAGTGAGAGGAATCTGCAGGCTCACCTCATGTACTACTGTGCCAGTCGACAGAAACAGCCCACAGCAGCCTCATCTCCACCACAAGATAAACCCAAGGAGACCTTCCCCAATGAGCGTATCTGCCCTTTTCCCCAGTGTAACAAGAGCTGCCCCAGTGCCAGCTCATTGGAGATCCACATGCGGACACACAGTGGTGAGAAGAAGTTTTAGTTGTAGAGTATTTAAGCAGTAGTATTAACAGAGGTTATGGGGAAACTTAGAATATATAGGCTGTACCCAATGAGCTAAGGGAAAAAGGTGAGCTCATAGAGTACTGCTGACGCCTATTGATGCAATAACATGATCAAATTCAAGGAAAGTCTTGATTAAAGGGTCTCTTTTCACACAAATCCATTTTTCTCCCTCTCCCCCTGTTCATTCTCCCTCTTACAGGTGAGCGTCCTTTTGTCTGTCTCATCTGTCTGTCAGCATTCACCACTAAAGCCAATTGCGAGCGCCACCTGAAGGTCCATACAGACATGCTAAATGGTGTGTGTCATGGTTGCGGTTTCATCTCCACTACCAGGGATATTCTCTACAGCCACTTGGTCACCAGCCACATGGTCTGCCAGCCTGGCTCCCGGAGTGAGGTCTACTCCCCTGGGCCGGGGCTGCCTAAACTTCCTCTGACAACAGGTAAGTCCTGTTGCATGTTGAAAATCTACTGGTGTGACTCAGACATCTTTTTCAGTAGATAAACAGTATTTTATGTTAATTTGCAATAATTTAGATATTCATTAAAGCCGAAATCCATGATATCTCCATGGTTTCCCCAATCTGTTCCTCTTTCTGGCACCAGCCATTGTTGCTTGTGTACCATCAGCACAACCATAAACAGTTTCTATCCATGTAAAATGCAATCTTGGGACCAAAGTGAACACAGGCAATTTTAAGTATTACAAAGTGCTTCTACCTATATAGGAGTGCCTGTCTAGGAGAAGAATATAATTTGTATCTCCAACCATGATAAAGGTGTTAGTTGGAATTATGTAACCTGAGTCCATGGTTGAGATGAGTAAAACAACTATTTATTAAAGCAGAAAAATCCTAGATTGTGGCTTTAAGAGTGTCGGTCACAAGACTTCCACTGTAAAGATGTTAAATAAGATAGAATACCATGTAGAACAAATCTACTATTCTGAATTCACTTGCTCTGTTTTCTTTAGTTTTTGCGCTGTTTAAACCAACTACAAATATTGTTTAGCTCCACTAATTCTGAGTTCTGTTGCTAGGTCTTAGTCCGGGAGACTCTGGTGTGGTGCTCAAGTGTCAGGTGTGTGGCCACAACTCTGACTCTCCTGCCCAGCTCCAGCAGCATGTACGTACACATCTTGAAGTCAGGGTCCCAGCTGAAAGGAGCCCCACCCCACGCCAAACCGTTGCATCCTGTGGTGACCATCAGCCCCAGGCTTCACTCCAGGATAGGGAGCCTCCAGCCTGTGTACCTCGTCCAGACTCATCCAGCCCAGGGGCCAATGGTGGCTCAGCCACGCCGCGGGGCTGCAGTCCTCCTGGTGCTCCAGCCACTGACCTTAGGATCAAAGAGGAACCCCGGTCAGACTCTGAGCCAGAGGAACAGAGGATGAGGACGGAGGTAGAGATGGATGAAGAGGACAAAGAGAATGAAGCAGATGGCAATGAAGAGTCCAGAAAAAAGAAAGATAATGGCCAGAATATTGCCACCACGTCTCAGAATTCAGCCTCTCCTAAGAGTCCCTCTGCTCCAGCAATAAAGGCGGAACCAACAAGCCCAACCCCGGGCTCAAGCCCTGCCCATGTGGGCGGTGCAGGATCTGTGTTAGGAGGGACAATGTTTCTCCCCCAGTATATGTTTAGTCCGGAGGCAGCTATCTTGCCTCAGGCCTCAGAGATCCTGGCAAAAATGTCTGAAATGGTCCACAGCCGTTTGAAACATGGGCAGGCTGTTCCTCAAACAACCCCAGCCACCTTCTATCCTGCAGGGTCGTCAGCAGCGACTGCATCGGCCACTCCGTCTACTAAAGGGGCAACTTGTTTTGAGTGTGACATCACCTTCAATAACATAAACAACTTTTATGTGCATAAGAGGTTGTATTGTTCCAGCAGGCACCATGCAGATGGTCCAGCTCCACCTTCAGGCCCAGGGCTAGGAAGGGATACTGCTCCTGCCACAGGGCCGTCCTGTGGGGGACACAGCTCTTCAACATCCCCTCAGGGTGCCACAACCAGCCGAGCAGCCTCAGCTTCACCCACCAACTCAGAGTCTGCCGCAGGAAGTGGAGCCACCGAGAGCAGAAGGCTCATGGATGTGAAGACAGAAATTCCTATGGCAAGAGAGGGAATGTCCTCTTCCTCTGAAGGGGAGGGAGGAGGTGGAGGAAGCATGAGTGGAGGAGGAGGCGGCGGGGGGAGGGCAAGTGAAGGCAGCCAGAGCCCTGCAAGTGCATCGGCAGAGGACCCGGAAGATGACCCCACTCGAACCTTCTGTGAAGCATGCAACATTCGTTTCAGCCGCCATGATAACTACATTGTCCATAAACGCTTCTACTGTGCTTCACGCCATGACCCATCCAATCATCGGGCTAATCACCTCAATAAGGCCTCTACTGCAGCCTTCCTGCCCCAGCCCATTCGCACACGCAAGAGGAAGAAGATGTACGAGATCCACATGGCCAGAACTGAGGCCCTGGCTAATGCTGCTGCTGCTGTTGCTGCCACTGCTGCCTCAGCTCCATCCCCTTCTGCCCTGGGCCTGGCTGTGAAACGAGAGGTCTCCCCTGCTGCGGCCGGAAGCTCCAGCCCCGAGGGAGATGGCCCAATTGACCTGAGTAAAAGGCCCCGGTTCAAAGAGACCACTCATGGAAGCAGCAGCAGCATTCTTCCTGCCCTCCCCCTCACCGACTACCACAAGTGCACTGCCTGCAGTATTAGCTTCAACAGCATTGAGAACTATCTGGCTCATAAGACCTACTACTGTCCAGCTACCACCCTCCAGCCTCACACCATGGAGCAACTCCACAGGCTCAAGGGTCGAGCCTCTGCATCTCCCAAGAGTAGGTCTCAGCCAGAGCGCCCAGATCTCCCCCACCCTGTTGAAGCTAAAGCGTCACCTGATGAGTGGGCCAGCCAGGCCCAGGGTACCTCGTCTAGTCCTCATACCTCATCCTTGCCCGGCTGTGATGCTACATCACCCAACCATATCAACACCACCGCCACTACCTTCGTAACAACCCCTATTCCTACCCCCATAAACAGTGGCAAAAGCCTCAGCAGCAGTGGTTCAGCCCCAGTGGTATGCCCTTATTGCCCTAACAGAGCTATCACCTGTGACCTGGTGGAGCATTTCAAGACTGCCCATGGTCTGGTACTGACCCTGCAGCAGCCCCAACCCGGTAGTGTGGTCAGCCCCAGCCCAAGTCTCAGCCCCAGGGACACTACTTCCACCACCACCTCCACATCCACCACCCCTACCAACCAGCTCAAATTAGGTTCCCAAGAAAACATCAATGGGCAAGTGAAGAGAGAGCCAGTCTCTCCCTCTTCCCCACTGATGAATGGTAGCCCCTTGGGTGGGAGCAGGTCCTCTCCCACAAGCTCTCCCCTGGCTGTGTCCCCCACCAGGTCCCTGTCTCTGACTGTGTCACCTGTGCCTGAGGCTTTGAGGGAGGCTATAGGAGCCTCCCTCCTTCCTGATAAAACAGTCCTTGCAATGGCTCCCCACCCCATCCCAATTCCTCCCCCAACCCCTATGGCAGGGCCTAAGAGCCCCTTAGTCTCTCCCATCCAGAACGGTAACTCCCGCTACTGTCGGCTGTGCAACATCAAGTTTAGTAGCCTCTCCACATTCATAGCCCATAAGAAATATTACTGCTCCTCGCACAGCGCTGAACACGTCAAGTGAGCTGAGGAGACATTTTCTTCCTCTCTCCCTGAACGGAGGTTAACCTTCGTTTACGCCCAAGAAGCTCACATGTTCCTTCCTCTTCTATCAACCTCCTGTATGTGTGACCACAGTGGGGCGTGGTTGGCATGACCATGTATGAAATTGTGACTGTTACTCACCTGGCGGGCTCCAATGCCCACTGCCCCCAGGCAGAATTTACAGGTGGTGTTACTAACATACGGTAAATGATGTTCATCCTCCCCATGGGTCAAAGTTAGTATTACACTAAGAGCTGAGATGGGTGTGCTATATACCTAGCAAGCTGTCTAATTAGCTACTTTGCGTTTTTACCTGTCTTACCTACCGACACATGCTGTTGTGCCCTCGTCCCTGCATCCGTTCACTCTCACTCTCATTTTCCCTAGTTCAAAATCTTTACGTCCTGGCTTCACAGAATGTTTTTTTTTATTATGGGATGTTAAAAGAGCTGTCTTGAACCCTTCTCTGTATTATGTTCTATCTCAATTGTTAATAATGTCAGTAATTTGATTCTGACTGTTTGAGGCATTTCTGGCTAGTGATGATAATGACAAAGATGATTATGTATAAGTACTCTTTTCCTGAGCTCCTTGGTGCTCTTGTCCTAAACGGAGGAATAATTTCTCTGTGCGGAAAAGACTTGATCATGATGTTAATGTTTTTATTATCTGTGCATAGTGTACGTCTCAAATAGAGTTCTATAATGCTTTTGGTTTCAACACTGGCTCTTTTTTGCTTACTAGAAAATCTGAAGTGTTTTTAGCAAGAGACAAATATGTGGTATCACAATGTTACCAATTACAGAAGGATATTTCCAAATGCACAGTTATTTGTTTTTCTTTAACAACCACACTTTTTTATTTTTTCTGTTTAAAAAAAAACAAGGGAGAAAAAATGTGAAATATTTATCTTCAAGTCCGTACTGATTTCCTGTCAACAGAAAACTACCTACCTAGTGTCTGAGAGTATTTGTATTTTTTATTTGTATATTTTTCATACTGTTCGAAGGAACTATTTGGATCTGGGTGTGTTGAAGTGTATTTTGTAAGTGTAGATATGTAATATCTTTCGCAGTAATCACTGGGATCACACTGAACCTTGTTATTGCATTAGCATTTTATCTTTCTTTAATGTAATCTTTAATTGATGGCGAGTTTAGAAAGACAGTACTGTGTCTTATTTTGATCTTCTCTAGTACCTGTCTAATTAGCTACACGATAAAATCGGATCCATCTCCTTGAACCTCGCGCTCCTGTTTTCCAGATGGTGAAAAGGTTTATTCGTCTTCTAATACTGATACCTTCACACTAAGGTTGAAAAGGCGTATTTACCCAGTTGCTTATGTGTGCTGACACAAGGCTGGGAAATGTAGAATTAATGTTTTTTTGTTGGTTTGTTTGTTTTAGTTTTTTTTAAGCACCTCTTTAAAAATATAACTGCTCATATGCTCCATCTATAAAAAAAACCATGAAGGATGCAGAAGTTAGGCTACTGTGCTATTTAAATTCCCACTTACACCACTCGAATACAACTTGTTTTACTGAGAGCTGGAAGAAAAGCAAATATTTGTGAGATATTTATCTTACAAATGTCTCCAAATATCTCCAACTCCCATCACACAAGAACAAAATTAAGTTGCCAACCTGCCACCATGCAATATGTGAACTTGGAAAGACACAGCTCTTGCGGTAATTACAGACCACCGTTTTTAAAAGTTACACTGACGCATCTGTAAGATGTATCTTTAGTTTGTTGTCTCATTCACCAAACCTAAAGTAGTGATGGGCAACCGAAGAGTGAAGTCTGTATGCGTGTGTGAGTTCCAATATAAACTGGTGGGAGGGTTAGTTGAAATGAAATACCTACACACCATTGGATGTCCATGGCACATGCGTAATGCTTACCACTGTCTGTACAAGATGTTAATTTTATGATTGTGTTTCTGTCCGGCAATGAAGGTGAAGAAAAGAGTTGAGATTTCACAGATGCAACACACTTACACAAAAGGCAAACATTTAAACTTTTATCTTTCTCTCAAACATTTGCAAGGTACCACATCCCACATGCTTTTGCTTCAGATGTTCTAAATGCAGTACAATGTTTGCTCGAACTGTGAAAAGTAATAGTTCTTCAGACACTTGCAGGGAGGCTTACTGCAGTAAAATGAATAAACGGAGTGAAGGGACAGTAAGGGGCCACACTGGACACATATAGGTTTCTAAATATCATTCATCACAACATGTTGTTGAACTGTTGAAGTTTACATGGACAGTGCTGCAGCCTCTTCACCTGATCCACCGAGCTATCATATCTCATAACTCATAGACTGGGGAGGTAACATCCCCATTCGAGTTGACACCTATTTTATAGAACACAGCCTAAATCTGTAACCATTTTAAACACACTGATGTTATTTGTTGACTATCAGTTAATCTGGCTTACCTTTTGTGTAACCCCCCCCTCACCTCTCAAAAGCTCAACAATATGATGCCACATACAAGAACAAAGTTTATCTATATTTCAGAAGTTCATGCAATTTCGATGATTAATTGCCCCTCCTCCCTCTTTCTGGCTCATCTAATTGCATCAATAGCTTTTTTTTTAAATCTACTGTAATCTTTTTCTTGCCAACTCTGCTGGATGATGCTCCTGTCCTACCACATCTGCCACTGTACACCCAAACATAGCATCTGCCTGTCTACACCCCAAAACTGGAAATCTAAAGCTGAAGGGTGATTTTGTTTTTTTTTGAAAAAAATACGAAAATAAACATAATTAAGGATGCACCTCCCCTTCTCACTGTGCTTTAGTACAGGGTTATATCATTTCTGTCTTATAAGTGTTTACTATCAAGCAGTGAGGGAGCATTGTCACCGAGCAGTTAGTCATGTAGTTGAAAGAAAGGAAGACAAATGTGCTGGAAACCATTCTTTGAACAACCCCCCCCCCATTTTGCACTGTGTTGTATGAAAAAATGTGCTGAATGTTTTAGTTTTAGGGATTTGTTGTATTATATTTATGTTCATGCAGCACTTTTCCTAGTCCAAAATGTGTCATCATTCTAGCTTGAAGGACTTTCTGAAAGGTTTATTACCCACTCACCTAAAACGAAAAAGTTCTAATCAAATTTTGTGAATGATTTTTAATGAGTCCATGATGGAGAAAATTATGATTGAATGTCAGGCTTTCTTTTATTTCCTTGTTTTTTGTTTATAGTTTTGTATTGATTTCATTCCAATCTCAAGTTTCACTACACTCTTGTCCAAACTATGCATGGGAAATAAAAAGTCCTGAGAGAAACTGAAGCAATGTGCAATGGTTTTCCCCCTCTGATTCCACTCGACACCCAATGGAGATGCCCCTAAGTCTATGGGAATTATCGACTTTCTTAAGATCTGAGTCATGGTGACCTTACAATCACTTCTTTAAAAATGCGTCTTCTATTCATGTGTGTTTGAGCTGTTTTGTCCCTGCATGAACAAACCGTAAGTGAATCCTCCGCTTGTATTTTTACAGTAGTGTGCATGGATAATGGAACATATAAAAATAAATCTTAGTACACGTTCAACATCTCAGGGTTCTTCTAATGAAATTTCCAGATAAAATAAGGTTACATTGGCTTTCATGCATGTAACTAGCGGAGCTATGAAAGCATGCCATCGCCATGAAAAATGAATTGAGTGAAGCATGATGTGAATGGGCGGTATGGCTCAGAGGGTAGAGACGTCTCCTGGCGATTGGAAGGTTACAGGTTTGATCCCCAGTCCTGCAGAGAATCGTGTCGAGGTGTCCTTAAGAAAGACACTGTTCCCCCGATTGCTCTGCTCTGTGATACGCTGGTGACCTATACAGGGTGTACCCCGCCTTTCGCCCAATGAGAACTGAGAAAGGCTCCAGTTCCCCCGCGACCTGATGTCGGATAAGCGGTTGACAATGGATGGATAATCTGAATGGATTTCATCATCCATTTATATTTTAACCCTTCAACAGAAAATGTAACGTTGCAATCTGACATGAGTGAGAGAGGAAATGGCAAAGGTTTTTTGAGTCTTTCTTTATTTTTGTTTGTGCGTGCGCGTGTGTCTGTAAATATTATCCCCATGCTCTATGATTTAATAGTGATGTCTTTTTTAGTAATCTTATTTTTATGTGTATGTATGCGCGTGCATG
>OMLC01066403.1:5836-24933 GCA_900302585.1 Regalecus glesne | reverse complement strand
AGTCGGCCCCTCCCCTTTACCAACAAACTGTTTAGTTCAACTGGATGGAGGTGGAGGGACCGAGGCCAAGTGCCACATGAAACACCGAGCAGCATAAACAAAATGCCTGTTTGACTTGCCGGGCTTGAGGACTTGAGGTGAAGGGGTGAAGGGGTTGACACAGACCCCAAACTATCCCAAAAACCACTATCACAGCCTTATATTTACTAGTATCCCCCCTTTTAGTGGATGATACCCTCCAGGTACCCCCTGCCACGCAACCCCACCAGAACCGCCATGACTGGTAGGGATAGAGTGCTCAAGTGTGTTCTCACTATTGAAGGTTCTGTTCTTCTCTCAGACTTCACAGGATTCAGACTCAGACTGGACTTGGCCTCGGACAGAGCAGACTTGTAATACATTATTCCAAGACCAGTCGACTACGAGACCCTGATTTCCTTTTGTAAAATTCAAAGCTGAGTAGATCAATAAACTGTGATGTAATCTAAGTTGTTTCTTGCTCTGATCATCTGCTCATGCCTCTGAAACAGCAGAGAGATGCTGAAACACATGAGTGTTGTGAAATGTTGACTTTTACTGTGAGGCTACAGTAGTACAGTTGAAATGTTGACTCGTACGGCTCTGGTGTCACTCTTTAAATAAGTTCCGTCCATACTGGTCTTGAGTTTTGACTCGCCACCTCCTCAAGACTCGGTTTGGTTTTGGTCTTGCCTTGGGTGGTCTAGACTACGTGGCTAAAGACCGAGCTTGGCGAGGCCTCCTTTTCAACACATGCTTAGATGTGGTGGCTCACTGGTAGACCACACGCTTTGGGAAATGACGAGCTGGATGTTGTGGATTCAAACCAACCGTAGGGCGTCAGGAAGGGCATCCAGCTTCAATCCCCCACACTCCATCTAAGTGTGTGTCCAACCCCACAACGTGAGGACTAATGGTGACTCACTAATAAGATGAGATATCCCTTTATTAGTCCCAAGGGGGGTGCGATATTATGGGAAATTGAAAAGCAAAAACTGAGATGGATGATCTCATGTTATGACGTTGTCACCACTGATTCATGGAGGATGGGATGAATGCAGTATAATGGTTAGACTCAAATGTCTGTCCACAGCCTGGGTACAATGTGTCAGCCTGTCCTGGACTACACACACTGTGACCACAACAGACACACAGCACACAAACAAAAGGGACCATAAACTGTCAGGTTCACTGGAAGCTGGTGGCTAAAACAGGAATGGCTCTCTTGTAAGCTATCCGGGCTCAAACCTGGCAACCTGACCACGCGGGCTGTCAGATGGAATCATCACGATGCCACGGATGAATTTCCCAAAGGTACCCAATCAACAAGGACAACGCAATTCTTAATCAGGAAGACTGATATTTAACATCACTGTGGAGGTACCGCGCGAGCTTCAAGTTGTTGACTAAAGAGGAAGATTAAAGAATGTGGATCTCTGGTCTGGCCAGTCAGAGGCCCTTTATCATTTGAGCCTCTGGTTGAAGCTGAAGAAAGCCCCAGTGGTCATCACGATACAGGCACTGCATTACCACTGCTTCAATCTGCACTGATGTGCAGATGCTGGAACAAGGACAACCCATCTACCCACTGACAGTGCATATGTGGCAGGATGGGCCTTCATACCATATCATGACACAGTACCAGATGAGACCCTCACTAAACCAGGAATCCCTAATAGTATCCATAGTAAGACAACTGTGGTACCTAGAAAGCAGGGTGACTCTCGACACTGGAAGATGCAGGCTGTTCTGCATCCAATACTGTGGCCTCGGTCACCAAAGCAGCAATCATGTCTTTCACTCTGGTGGATGGAGTCCCTCATACGTGCTGACATTCCCTGAAGGATATTGTTTTTATCAGGGATGCAGATGGTGTCACGCTGTCTGTTTGTCTTACCACACACAGTGATGCTGCAGTATTCCCAGGGCGTCTTGGGGTCCATGGTATAGCACCAGGGACGGAGACGGTTGTCTGGGTTACGACAGTAATTGTCCTTTAGGTCCTTATGGCGATACCTAAAAGAAACAGGCAGAGAGAGAGAGAGAGAGAGAGAGAGAGAGAGAGAGAGAGAGAGAGAGGGAGAGAGGGAGAGAGGGAGAGAGAGCACTCTCGTGTGGTCTCCTAGCATTTCTTATAGAGAGCGGTCTAACTTCACATGTCAGGATTATGCCCCATGGTGTGGGGATGGACATGGATGTAGATGGAACATGAAGAATATAGCTTGATGCCCCTCCTAGCACCCTGTGGTGGGATCGAACATGTGATGCCCAAAGCACGTGAGAACAAGGAGCAGGTGAATACTTAGGCTGAGGCATTGTTTCAGAGGGAATGTTCACTTCTCTATAGGCCAGTTTCAAATGACTGCTAGACATGATGCTCCTCTCTTCACTGCTACTGCTACTGTAGGGAAGAAAGAGGGAAGCTTATAGCTCAGATATACCACAAGCCACGCGTATGGACATAACAGTCATAACCATAGTGAATTATTATTTTATCATACATTGATTTGACCCCAGGGGGTACAGCATCTAGCTTGCCATCTCGTGGTGGCTGCTTATTGAGGAGATTGAGTGTAAACGAACTTGTATAGCACTTTTCTAGTCTAGCGACCACCCAAAGAACTTAACATCATTTGCCTCACATTCACCATGCATGGAGGATTAAGGGCAGATCCCCTTTCCTGACACCATATGGTAGGATCAAACCCACAACAGCTGGCCTGGTGGAATAAAAGGAGGAGGGTAAAAGCTTTCGTGATTAAGAACTGATGTACCCCAAAAGAACTCCTCCTGAATGTCTCTACAGCCTCTCTCTGTCCGGGGGTTAATGGGATCAATCAAGGGATCGATTGAAATTAATACTCTATCAAGGAAGAGCTAGTCATCAGGCCATTGTGATCACAATATCTCAAGCTACCTTCCCCCAAAAGAAGGACATTAATTAGATTTTGATGATTCTATCCTTATACATCTGGGCACACACAATGAAATTAGAAATTGTTGTACTGGCTAAATCGTAGAACAGGTGCAAACATAGTAGCACCATATTATTTGGTTATCTCGTCTAAGAAGGCAGGCGCTAGAGAAAGCTGACGTGGAAAAAGATAGCTATTCACCACTGACTACCGCATTCACCGCCTGGGTGCTTATCTGCAAAGATAAATACCCTGTATGCACTGGTGTGTGTGTATCTTTGTATGAGTGCGTGCAGAATAACTGTTCTCCCTATCACAGGCAGCAGGAAAAGGCAAAGGAAATGTGACATGGTGACACTGGGAGGGAAAGGCTGTGTTAGATAATTACTGGTTTTGTGTCAAATCCATGATTATTCATATGTATGTGTATGTTGAAAAACTCCATTATCATGGTATGTTCCCAAAGTTATCATTTTGATTTATTTCATTTAGGATATGTTAGGGCACCATAGTAGCTCAGTGGGCTTTTGGAACTGACAAGCCAGTTGCTGCAGGTTTGAATCCACCACGGGGCATCAGGAAGGGCGTCTGGCCTTAATCCTCCAAGCTCCATCTATAATTCCATGTCCACTGCTATAGCATGGGGACTGATCATGACATGTAAACCGGACCTCTCGAGGTATGATGTACACTATAATGATGGTTTCACAGCAGCTTCCTCCCACCTGGCGGGTCACTTTTGGGCTATTCTGTAATGCGGTCTGTAAGTATGTTGGTTTTTGAACTGATATGGGTATGCTGGAGTCAGAGCATGATCCTGAATTCACAATGGATTTTCAAATTGAAGGTATATTAATACCAAGGGTTCAGGATATGAACTGATGTTAGTCCCTTCCTCTGTTGTCTCCCATGCTCATTTCTTCAGGATGGTGTTTGGATGGAGAGAAAAGCATCAAATTAAATTGCTATAGTCATGTTGAATGAAGTCAGTCAGTGATCTTTATTCTGTCTGAATTCTCTGGACAGGAGCTGTTTCCACTGACATTGTGCTGAGATTTCTGGTTAAGCACTTAACCCCCCCTCCCTCTGTCTCTCTTGCTCTGTGTGTGTATGTGTGTGTGTGTGCATAAGTCAACCTCATCTCCAAGTCATGGCTGTCCTGGGGAATGAAGTTGTACAAGGCCACATAGGTGTTATACTGGGGGTCCTTCTGAAGCTGTCTTTGCTCCTGCTGGACATCACACACACACACACACACAGGCGCGCGCACACACACACACACACACACACAGGCGCGCGCACACACACAAACACACACACACACACATACACATCAACATTTTGTAAAATTTCATGGTTAAAATTCTTGGTAATTGGGTTTTATTATGGGTCTAACATGTCAATCCATCCATCCATCCATCCATCCATCCATCCATCATTAACCATTTATCCACAAAGCTAAGTTTCAGCGAAGAACCCCAAATTTCCCTTTCCCTGGCCACATCAAGCAGGTCTGACTGGGGGTCCTGAGGCACTCCCAGGCCAGAGGGGAGATATAATCCCTCCACCTGGTCTTTGGTCTACCCCATGGTTTCCTCCCAGCTGGACATGCCTGGAACACCTCACTAGGGAGGCGACCAGGTGGCATCCTCACTAGATACCCAAATCACCTCAACTGGCTCCTTTCTATGTAAAGGAGCAGTGCCTCTAATCCAGATCCCTCATGGATGACTGAACTTCTCAGCCTATCTCTAAGAGAGATGCCAGCCACCCTCCTGTGAAAACCCCTTTTAGCAGCTTGTAACCACAACATGTTAACATGTTAATACGTTAACATGTATAATAATGTGAGCAGCTGCTGTTGACCATAGACTGACAGACTGACAAGCTGCTTGGCTTGTTCTGCAGCCTGTTCTTTTTTGAACTCGTCATCAGCATGAGCAGGAGAAGCAGAGTCTCCATGCTGGATTGTTATTAGCTCTCAGGGAATTGGGAATGGGTGGAGGGGCAGCTGTCAGAGAGTTGCTAGCCCAATTAGCAGAAATATATTAGGGTCAGGGGGTCGGGGGTGAGGGGTTAAATTTAGGGGTTAGGGCTCAGGTTAGGGGGTTGGGGTATGTAACCTGGTGCTCTTAGCACCAGCTATGAACTGAGGGTATTTTTTCACTTTATCGTGTCGCTGATTTTTTTTAAAGTGCATGAATGATTCCTATTTCTTTGTGACTGTAGGGAAATCCAGATAAAAAGCTAGATAAGACACACTGATGGTTAGTTTTGCATGGAGACTCTAACTCTCAGCTGAGCGCGTGGTTTAGACTGCACAGCAATGAGGTGAAGTTTATTTGCTGTGCCACAAAAAATGGCTCCCTGCTCAGGAGCCAGGTGGGCTAGCGATATGGCTGATGAATGAGGTGAGTTAACCCGGCAATGAGAATAACCGCCCCTCTGGCCCAAGGTGAAAGGAACAACACCAGACTATAAGAGCTCATCGCCAGCCTTGAGATGCTCACTGTTCTGGTGTAGTGGTACAGGGGATGGGGAGGACGGGCAACGGAACAGCATTTAGAACAGAAGACCAAGTTCAGCATCGTGCATGGGTGAGGCTGTGCTAAAGGGTTGCAGGTGCAGAAAAAGCCGAAACCTTGATATTACATGTGCTGCAGCTGTATTAGACAGCAGAGCATGCAGCCTGTTAAAGGCTTGTTTGAAATGTTTAATTCCCCCTGTGTGCGCACGTGTGTGTGTGTGTGTGTGTGTATGTGTGTGGCATGCTTTTCATCTCAGTAAGAACTCTTCTCCACATGCAGCCTCCCCTCCCGGGGAGCTGTGAAGGAAGACCAAATGTGTTCCTTTGCTCATTACCCTGCAAAGTCTTCATCTGTCTACCCGCCGTACCGGCCTAATGGACCTGTCATCAGAGAGACAAACAGCCTGCTGCCAGCTGTGTGCAGTCCAACCTGATAACACCACACAATAAACTTCATGCCTCCTTCCTGAAATGGCTGGCCGGCTGTACTGGGTGATTATACTAGGCACGCTCAGAAGCGAGATCTGTGAGGGGTTGCGTCTGTGCTCCGTCTTGAATCCTTGTGTGATAATTGTTCTGTTTGTCTGTGCGTCTGTCATCTTTTTCCACTGTTGACAACCAAGATCAGCATGTACATCTACAAGGTAAACAGGAAGACCTTGCCTCAAATAAGGAATATGTCTAGCCAGCTTTCATATTATTAGAATGTAGGCTCCTGCCAATGGTTGTGATAACGTTTGAAAAGAAAGGGAGCTAACATGTTGATACTTTCTCATGAAATGTCCATTGTTACTCAAAAGGATGGAAAGAATTATCAAAGTTTACCATCCACTGCCATGCATTTTGCACTGTCAGCACTACACAGCCACTGGGGAATAAATGTTGCACCACAGACTCCAGGGCTGCAGATCTAAATATCAGGGTCGAGGGCTCAGCCCTATCAGTGCATGCCAGTGGCCACGTCGGCCCGGGTATGATTTGTTACAGCAGAAAAAGAAGGCTTCCCTTTAACTGCTGGGAAATTCAGCAGCAATGGTGGAGTCAGGCCAAATGCACACAGCAACATGTAGACACAGCAAGAACTGGCTCTGTGTCCGTTCTCATGCTAAGCAGACAGAGTTCAGAGGATGTTCAGTGAGCACAGGCGGTTCTCAGAGGATTTCAGACTGCAACCCCCCTAGAGCAAGACAGCGATGGGCACAGTGAAACGCTCCAAAAAAGCAGCATGTCAGCATAAAAAGCTGACTACCACAGTTATCAGTCACACACAAGCATCTTGATGTCAGTCACAAAGTCACAAATGGGAGGGAAATGTGCAGACGAAGTCATACTTGGAAGTGTATCACCCAGTCTCCTCTTCCCTGTACTAAAGTGAGCCATTTCCCTTTCCTGTTTCTGCAATCAAAACTTTATTACATGGATAAGAAGTATATTCATAAACTACCCTGCTGGTATTCGTCCCAGTGCTTTGTGCACCGCCAGGCTTCTGATTGTTTTCAAGTCAGGTTGAAAATAATGCACCCAATAGAGAATCAATCTACACAGAGGGAGCTTATCTGTGGCCTTGAAATGTGCATTTAAATCACAACAATTACCGCTTCTCTGTATCTGACTGTTTCACCAGCAGCCAAGGCCCTATCGAAGACTTGCATAATGTCTTAAAAAAAGAGTTCTACCAGAGAGAACATTTATGCATTCCTTCCTCAATACTTCCTTGATCTTACATCGGACATTTGCATAGAAAGACTGTGCTTAGTTTGTCTTAGAGAGTCCGACTGTCTTACCAGCAAGTCCTCCGGCTTCCTCTCTGGCTGGTGGTAATGATCTGTTCCATTCTCGAGGGCTGCAGTAAAAACTAAACAGGGAGCAACACAGCTGAGTGAAGGAAATATAACCTTTACCTTACAAAAATAATACTTCAGGAGAAATATCAGACTGACAAATACAAGAAGGAATCAGCTTAGAGGCAAAAATTCCACCCACCACCAAGTACATTTTTGACCTTGCCACTAGCAAGTTAAGTGACTGTTTTTATCACATATTTCCCATTGGTACTTCAAAGGGTTTCCCAAACTTATTCAGAGACATCCATGCATCCATCAACCCCGAGTTAGGTTATGGAGTCCTGCTGAACCCTATCCTTATTGGACAAAGGGCAGAGAAGCCTCCTGGACAGGTCAACCCTCAGTCATGAGGCTTGAGCAGTTAGAGGTTCAGTGTCTTGCTCAAGGACACCCAAGATGATTTCTGCTGAGACGGGAGATTGAGGGACCAATCTGATTACTAGATGACCGCTCTACCTCCTGAGCTATGAGGCCCTATTATTCATTAATTTCTTATTATTTAAAGCCAAAAGACTCATGAATGTTTCACCTTTTCCCTCTACTGAGCATTTCTAGGAATCGAAGCAGAGACTGGGAAGACATGCAAGTTGAAACGTGGCACAGCCCGAGAAACAAAGCATGAGGTTTTCCATTTCTTGTTTTTGTGTCAACCACAATTATCCTAGCAGAATATTGGCTAGCCTTGTAGCTGTGCTTCCAATAACATTTTTTCAATAGCGACGTCTACACTCCACTGTTCTCAGTGTGGTTACTTCTGCCTTCATTGCTCAGGCTGAATGCCTCTGGATGTGAAGGGTAAATGCCTTGCCCTCCACTAAAGATCTTATTGCACCACTGAGCCGGCCTGACTCGTAAAGGAATCATAGAAAGAGGATTCTATGATGCAACTTTTTTGGGTCTCTCTCAGATGGGAAGAGCAATGGGACCTTCTTGTTTTCCTGTTGTCACTACCTGGCTTTTGCCCAGATGCACACAATGTACTTGCTAATACTCACCATCGTCACTGTGTTTTCTGGACAGCTCATACCTACTGGTATGAGCTACAGCTTCCTCTGGAACATTGTCCAAGTCACTGATCTGAGACACAAAAGGCACAGAGAAACATCACTTGTGGATTTGAACATAACAAATAACAGTACACGACTCAAGTATGACAAAAACAGTCAGACAAGTAGATGAGCAGTCTGGGAGATGATAAAATAACACCATGAAGGACACAAATTGGGGGGTGCAGTAGCTCAATGGTAGAGCGCACACTTTGGGAACTGACAAGCTAGATTTAGTGGGTTCGAATCCACCATGGGGCATCAGGAAGGGTATTCAGCCTTCATCCCCCAAACTCCATCTAAAACTGTGTCTATCACCATAATATGGGGATTAATCCTGACATGTAAAAATGGACCTCCAGAAATAAAGGACACAACTTACTGTGAACACTCTGATTTTAACTAATAGTGGTTACTTTGGGACAGTTTAATCGATATAACTAAGATATATGAGCACACAGTAGGCTCCAATATGAGAAATGGATTCTTTTTGTAAGGGACCATGTGCAGCTTTTTACATTAATGTCACCATTCAATGCGCCACAACAGATTATACCTTCAAGCTAATTTACATCTGCAGTCCCTGCATGACTTCTTTTTTATGATGGCAGGAGGAAACTAGACCACCCGGAGGAAACCCACACAGACATGAGGAGAACATCCAAAATCCACACAGAAAAGACCCAGGATGAGATTTGAAAACAGGACCTTCTCACTGTGAGCCAACGCTGCTAACCACTGCACCACCGTGCCACCTTAATTAACGAGATCGGCTCCCAGTTTTGGAGTGTGATGTATTTTGTGAAGTGGGATACATGTGGTTACTAAGACAACACTCAACAACTATCATAATAACCCCTGCTGGGATCGCATCGTCTCTCTAAATCTCCAGTGACAAACACACACACACACACACACACACACACACACACACAGCTGTGGAGGACAGGATGGCCCAGACCCAACCACTCTCAGACATCTGCTTAGTATGATGCTTACTCAAACTCCAGATACAGGGTGTACTTTAAGTGATAAGCTGTGCAAAACAGGTTTCCTTTTACATTACACAAATATAAAAGAAGAAGACTGGAGAGTGTATCTCATCTGTACAAATCTGTCTTGTTAATCTTAATAGCTGTAATATGAGCATTTCCACTGACATCTCCCTTCATCTCTGCCTACACCAGACTGCCTTTATTGGTAGTGTTACAACTTCACAATGGCCATATCTATTTAGACCATCATCTGTGTATATCTGAGAGAGATAAGACATAAGAAATATGACAGCTGCACCAAACTGTAAAAATCTCTCTATCTCCTAATGTGCCTGTGATCAAAATGAGCCAGGCCCCAATCACCACAACAAAGATACCTGCACTAAAGTTGAGTGTATGATGTACACTGGGAGAGGACAACAAGCGAACATAGACAATGATAACGGTCAGTGATCAGTTGACTTTACCGAGTTTCTGTGAGGAGATTCAGAGCCACTGGCTCTCTTGGCCTTTTGTGCAAGGGATGTACCAAATCTCAGGGCCTCGTACACAGGGTCCACCTTATTCCCACAAGCTTAGGAAGAGAATGAGTTAGTGCATAAAACTATGACAAGTTGATAATAGAAATTGATGCCCATTTCAATGTATATCATCCGAAATTATTGTATCATGGAGATTAAGACCACCTTCCTTACCAATAGGCATGACCTCTTTGATGCACCCAAACTGTTCTTGGATCAGTAATGGAGAGCTGTAGTACCGCCGAAACCCTTTTGGCTGTGATGGGAAGATGGGGGGGGGGGGGGGGGGGTGAAGGACAGAAGGCTAGAGCATTAGTAAGCAGGACTGATCTACTGATCAGCAGGAGGGGTACCCTAACACTACAATACACAGTAAAATCTCTTCAGCCCTTCAACCTGGGGCAGCAGAGTGGCCCAGTGGTCAGTACTGTTGTTACGTAACAATCCCATCCCAGATCCTTTCTGTGTTGAGTTAGGATGTTTTCCTTGTGTCTCTGTGGGTTTCGTCCAGGTGCTAGAGTTTCCTCCTACCATCAAAAATACATGCATGTTAGGGTTAATACTCTTGCCTGTGCCCCTGAGCAAGGCAATGGGAAAAAGAACTGGAGTTGGTCCCCGGGTGCTACAGCTGCTCACTGCTCCTATACAATAAGACGGTTCAAATGCAGAAGACACATTTCATTGGGAGAATACAATTTGTTTTAAGAATGAAATGGCTTTCTTCTCTTTTCTTCCCAAACAAAAATTGAGTATGAATTGCAAAATTTCAACTGGAATATCCACTGGACTTGTTGTCCAGCCAGCAATTCTAAATAACTGCTTGGCTGCACCACAACAAGCTAATTCACAATGTATCCTGCAAGCTAATATAATCTGTCCCAGGTTTGCCTGTGGATGAAAATGTCAAACAAATCCTTTAAATGCACTATAGAACTGAAATGCAATCAAAGCCTGGCAGCCCAACCTACAGTTGTCTAAGTTTATACTTTTCCAATTATGCACTTAAGAGTGAAATTTCTATCCCTGTTTACTGTGTAGAAAATCTCTTAAGATTTAGAGGGGTTCAACTTCCCAGCATGGGTTGAGCAAAGGACACACGGAGATAGAAAAAAATCTCATCACTCTGGTGGTTAAGCAGCCATGCGCATTGACTGAGGCAGAGCTGGAAGTGCTGTGGGACAGGATTAAAAAACATCAAACCGAGAATGAGAGAGGTCTGTCCTGGGTTGTTGGGATAGATGCAGACATAGATGGAGCTTAGGGAATTAAGACTGGATGCCCTTCTTGACACCCCGCGGTGGGTTCGAACGTGCTGCCTCTGGCTTGTCACTTCCCGAAGAGCACGCTCGACCACTGACCTGCTGTGGCACAGACCTGGTTTACCTGGCCTCAAAATTGAAGTAAGGACAAGGTTTCAGACACTTTATCATCCATCCATCCATTATCTGCCCTGAGTATTGTTTCCCAGTCCATCGATTGTACCCCATCAGTCATGAGTCCTTCCTGTTAATAGAAAAAGAGACCGCATCACTCCAGGGAGGCTGCCAACCTTAGTACTACACAGGATGATTAATGCAAAGTTAACCAGATGGAATATGTATACTGTAGCATCTTTACTGCTTGTCTTCTGTCCATCTTTATATGTAGGATGAGTGTTACATTAACAATCAGGGTTCACCCATGTGACACAGACTCTCATCCAGAATTCATTCACAGTGTGTTTTGTCTCTGTCAAATCGATATGAATTCCTCCCTGTGATGCAAATCTGCAGCCAGATGGCGAGGACACCTATACCTGGCTCTCTTTGTTTGTTTACGTTTGGTATGATCAAGTGGTGCTTGTTATGATCTGCAATGCTAATCAGGTCTGATTAATTCTCTGCTTGGCACATGATGAGGAGAGCTAAAATGAGCATCCACCAGGCTGCCCTGGCCCCTCTAAAGAGAGATGTTCAGAAGCAAACCCATTTGGAGGTTAAAAGAGACATGTTTGTGATGAGTCCATCTGGGTGATGCTGCGACACATAAAATACAACAACTTGAGTGGCCTATCATCTGCAATGCTTACATGCTATAGTGACGTTGTTATTTAAAGAATAATAGAATACTCGTGGTTGTCCAGTGTATATCAGTGGAATATGACAATTTGGAGCACGGCGAGTGAGGTGGGAGAAAGTTGATAGAAATACATGGGGCCATAGTATCTCAGTAGTAGAGCACGCACCCATATGTCAGGCATCACAGGTGCAGTCCCACCATGGGGTATAAGGGAAAGGGCATCTAGCCTTAATCCCCCAAGCTCGGGTAAATATTGAGGCATACATTATAAGACAGGACAAGAAAAGATAATATCTTCCTTAATTAGTCCCACAAGGGGATATTTGCAGTGTTACAAAGCCGCAAAGTGGAAAGCACAACAACCATGGAAAAACACAAAAAGACTCGGCAGTTTAAATTGCACACATAATTATGTATGCCACAGTGTATTGATATGGCATTGATATTGCATACTGAAATGAAATACAAACAGCACTGACTGGTTTAGGATCAATACTCCTGCCTGTGCCCCTGAGCAAAGCAGAAGGAAAAACATGGAATTGGTCCTGGAGCACAACAGGGTGGCTTCCCATTCCACCTAGATACATGGCTAGGATGGATTAAATGCAGAGGATCAATTTCCCCACAGAGATTAATAAAGTATTTCTTCTTCTCCCTCTCCTCTTCCTCCTTCTCCGTCTTCATCTTCCTACTCCAGCCCTTGTTTCTTAGTCTTGTCTTGGTCTAACAACACCGACCCAGTACTGAATCCTGTCCAGTTTTCCTTGGTTACCCATTTGTTCCAAACCTGTTGTTCATTGTCTAATCAAGGGCTTATGCATTTAGGTTTGGATGTTTAGTTTGTTCATCATAACAACGTTCCACGCATGTTTCTCTGTGCATGTTTCCAAGTCTCCACATCTGTACCATGTTACCCCGTCTGTACCATGTTCTCATCATGTGTGTTTCCGATGCCTTCATGTTGCCTCCCAGTAAAGTTTTTGTTTAACCTGTTACTGTGTTTACATTAGGATCCTCTATTCCTGCTCTTCCTTTTTCTCACATCTACCATAAGTTTGTCTATTGATCATAATATACTCGCATAAAGACAATGTTTAATAGAAAAATCTAAATCCATTGATAAACACTTAGGTCACTTTTAATGTTTTAGACTTCTTTAAACTTATTTTGGAGAGCTAGCTGAGAAACAAAGGTCTATATTTTAACACCAGAGTTGTTTTAAAAAAAGATATATTTCACAGAGATTTTTGAACTTGACAGAGTCACACAGAGGATATCTTGTTTACAGCATATCCAAACAACCAAAGTATTAAGTCAAGTTTGTTTGTCGGTCCTATGGCCAAGAGAAACACGCAGAAGAGACTGAGAGGTCCATTCTGAAGAGACTGAATAGAGAAAAAAGCAGAGGGGGACTGGAGTACAAGTGTCCAAGTACAGAGCAACTCTAATTTAGAGCTTTACTCCGCAGGGGAAACTTCCATTTTTATGCCTGACCCCTCAACCTCATTTTCCACTCCTGAAAGCTGATCCTATCTCCAAGAAAAGCTCATCCTCTGGGCATCTAATGGATAGTGAGTACCAACAGGAAGAAAAGACAGCATTTATACTTGAATCCTCAATCTTGTGAGTTTCATTATGGAGCAGCACTTGGTTCAGAGACAGACAATTGAGTAAAAGGAAACCTTTAGTAACTGTCTAAAATCTGTGTTATTTCCAAGTGTCTCAGAGTTTCCATTTATTGACAACACATTAACATGGGCTGATTCCAAGTTAAATCAAACTATTCAGTTTATCCCAACTAAAGCTATAAAAAAAGACAGAGGTCCATTTCTATGTGTCACAATTAGTCCTCCTGTTGTGGGGGTGGAGATGGACTTGGATGGAGTGAGAGGGATTAAGGCCGCATGCCCTTCCTGATGCCCCATAGTGGGATCAAACCCACGACCTCTGGCTCATCTTTTCCCAAAGCACACGGTTTACCAATGAGCTACCACGGCCCCCAAAAGCTATAAAGAAACCTGGTTGGATTTATTGTGAAAATTGTGCATGAGAAATTCAGTCCTATGATTTCTTTCTCGCTTTCCTCATGTGGGATGTGCATGCAAATAACTAGAGTCCCAGTTCCGTTTTAACTGCCAGTTCCTGGACTGCTATGGAAGACAGACAAAAGGACAAATGCATCTTGGCATATCTCCTTGTGAGGCTGGCTATCTCCCTCCCCCTGAAACACCTGGCCCACCAGACGCCCAGTGGGCCAATGGCAAAACCAAATGGTCCCTTTGTAATGCAGGTCCACACACTAAGACAATGAAATAGAGAGTGAGTGAGATGATTATGAGGACACTGATGGTGATGATCAGTATGATGAAGATGACAGCAGCTGTGTCAATGAATGACAGCATAATGTTGATTATCATATCCTAATAACGGGGAAGGAAAATCAAAGGAGAAAATGAGTTAGGTACAGTAATGGTCAGGTTGAATTTTAATGTGTGAGTAGCAGCAGAGGACTGTCAGGATAGTAACAGTATTGGAAATACCACATTTATAACTTTCTGATTGCCATGACCCTGAAAACTTCATCTCAATGCTGTGATTTAATAGCTCACATGTTGATTTGTATGCCATGTATA
Organism: Regalecus glesne; assembly: GCA_900302585.1. NCBI lineage: Eukaryota > Metazoa > Chordata > Actinopteri > Lampriformes > Regalecidae > Regalecus > Regalecus glesne. The sequence continues at coordinate 10,376 of OMLC01066403.1, read as the reverse complement.
GAATTGTGGACATACCATACATATATTACTCTCATTGAGAGATGACCTCAGATCCACATTCGACATGTTGACCTTAGGCCAAGGCTAACCCTGACACCGACCATAACCCTGTTTCTAACATGAACTGGACAGAATAAATGAGATGACAGGGACAGGGACAACTCGTCAGATATTACTCTAAGAACATCTCTCCCTTGCAGAAATCAGGAGTACTGCCTTGTCCATCCTTAAGAAGCAACTCTACATGAGGCAAATGACTGATTTTCATGTCAAGCAGAGGAGGTCACAGACAGGTGAGACAGCTATTTTTCAAAAAGATCCTTACTGTTATAGAATCAAGTAGCTGCGGGGTAAATCAAATTGATTCTGATTAATGCTTTGTGATGACAAAAGGATAGCAGGGCACGTTGGGAGCGAGAGGGGTCAATATTTTGTAAGCACATTGCAGTAGAATCATCATCCAGCATAAATGACACACAGTGATGATGATGTAATAATGATGGGAAGGATGATCAAGACGGATATCACAGATGCACCAGCACACTCACACATGGCGCATGACTACTGAACATCAACAGTCTGTCAAAAAACAGACTTGTAGCCAGCTCTCTTGTGTGGGTGCGTGTGTGTTTTTAACTATGACACTTACAATTCATATGTAACTGTCTATTTTTAGAGCTCAATATCTCACATATACCACATGGTTCAAAGGGACAGTGAGACATACTCTGCACCGTAGAATTTACTATACATGTTGTATTTTTCTACTATTACTACTACTTCCCCACATATGTCAGTGTGTGCTGTCTGACTAGGAGTTGCCAATATATCTTTGCACTGATTTAAATCTGACCAGTGCCCTGGATAGATCCCTGTGCCTTTTCTGTTCATGAAAATGAACCTAACTTAACTAAATTAAATTACAAATTTCCACTTGTGGGAATAACAAAGGAATATCTCATCTTATCTTAATTCTAGTTCAAATACTGCTCCATCTCTTACCAGTTTGCCCATGCAGCGCTGCTGCCCCACTCCGTTCTCACATTTGTGATGGAGGCTCATCTTGCAGGCTTTGCAGCGCAGGCCATGTTTTGCGGTGTTCCCTGCCAGGAACACAACGTGCTTGGCTGTCGTACCTGACACACACACACACACACACACACACACGCACACATGCACAGACATACAAGTATGCAAACAGACATTGTGGTCAAGACCTCTTCTGATGATGAAGTCACTGATGTCTAGGCTAAGGAAGAAAGACATAAACAGGACTGTAATTAAATGCTTCTTATTTAACTGCACATTAACAATCACTTAAATAACTGCATAAACAGTATTACATGACTCAATAAAACTGTCAACCAACTGTGAACAAGTTTGCAAACTTTTTTCGTATCTGCGGCATTTTTTTTACATGTGGACAGCACAGATTAAACTTCTCATCCATACTTTCTGCTGCTGTTCTTCTAAACATTTCCAGGATATGCACTCACATGATTCTGACTAATCTGACCTGCTCTTTTCAAAGCAGACTGGGAGCACCCTGTGTTGTTTACGAGCTCTGTAGCAGAGTTTATTTTATATAGTTTCACATCATAACTATTTATTGCATAGTGTTTTATTACGACTGAGCAAACACAGCCAGCTCTCAACCTACACAGTTTACAGCCACCTCACTCTGTCTGAATGCATCTTTAAATGATGCCAAAATGAGTGTGTCAGTTGTAAAAGCTTCAATGAAACTATAAAAAAGTAATCATTATGACTCCGGGACATCAGCAGGATATTCAAGACGCTATATATGTCACCAGAAAAGGCCCAGTGGCCTAATGGAGAAGGCATCAGCCTCCGGAGCTGGGGATTGTGGGTTCAAGTCCCACCTGGGTCGAGAAAAGAGTACTTTGACTTGCCTTGGCAAATTTGTGCTGATGAGTTTAGTTTAAAGTCTCATCACCAAGTAATATCTTCCAATCCTCTGTCAATAGTACATATCACTACTGCGACTCCAGTTAATTAATGGTCACATTCAATTCCCTATGATGCCATCATTGGTTTTGGTCATTATGCATCTGTATTGTTTATAAGGGTGGGGATGCCTGCTGTCAGCTCTGACTGAAGAAGTCACCTGTATGAGTGATGGAACATTTCTCTTATCCAGATGAACTGATTCCAGTTCAATGATTTCCTTACCTGGATTATTAAGCATGCATGAAGACATGCTTCCAATTGCCCTTAATGCTGCCAGAATAGCATGGGTCAATAAACTATGGGGGGGCATGCTGGAAATGTATGCCGCTAGAGGAAAGAGTTCTCAAAAAAGCTCTGCTTTAAGGACTACCTCGATCTTTTAATCCTTACATTGTCTCTGGTACAGTGGTTCTCAACCCTGGTGCTCATGTACCACTTGGACTGCAGGTTTTCTGTTCCACCAGGTAGTTAACTACATTGATCTGCTCTGATTAGATGGCTAAAGTACCCGACTAGACAGGTGAGTGTAGTTAACTACCTGATGGAAGAGAAAACCAGCAGTATAGGTGTTATATGAGGACCGGGGTTGAGAACCACTGAATTACCGTTACAATTCTGCCATTAATTACTTGAAAATTATTATTACTGGTGTGCAATAATGTCCCCCACTTCTATCTGTACTTGACATTTCATGTTCTTAATAATAACAATAATAATAATAATAATAATTATTATTATTATTACTATTCGACAATGGATGGATTAATTAATTTAAAATAATAATAATGATAATAATAATAAATCCATCCATCCATCGTCAACCGCTTATCCAGTATCGGGTCACGTAACAACAACAACAACAACAACAACAACAACAACAACAATAATAATCCTCGCATATCAATGAAAATACAGAGTGCAAGTACACCAGATTTAGCCACCAGGTTAATTTCTCATCTGTTGTCTGAAGTAGTTCGAGATCTTGCTCAAGGACACTTCGACATGCTTTCTGAAGGAACTGGGGAATGAACCAAAAAGTTTACTAGGCAACTGCCCTACATCCTGAGTTACGGCACCTCCAAGAGCTAAGATGATAATATGATTTTTATACTGATAAGCGGCAATGTAAACCTACTTTAAAACCACTTCATAGTTCTTTACAATCATCCCATCATCTGGCTCTTCATGACATAAGGCCATACTACACTAAATGCACTTGACATAACATCCACTCTTGGCTACGATACAATCATCACTTAGCGTCCTATACTGGCTGATGGTAACACTCGAATTTATCTGCTGATGGCTGACTCTCTTCTAAGTTACTTCAGATAAAAGCCAAACAACCAAATGTAAACGTGAATAAGGAAGAATATGCTTTATACATGTCATTGTACATACATATAACAAAATGTGTTCTTTGCATTTAACCCATTCTATTGTATAGGAGCAGTGAGTAGCTGCAGCACCCAGGGACATAATCCAGTTCTTTTTCCTATTGCATTGCTCAGGGGCACAAGCAGGAGTATCAACCCTAACATGCATGTCTTTTTTACACTACAAATATTGAATGCTAAATATATTGATCGGTAAAGTTTGAACAAAATTATCTCTATGACCTCCAAACATCACAGTGTTCCAATGAAAGTGGGCCTCATTTATTAATCATCATACACCTTCAACCTGTCACACTGTTTCTGGTTTCTGCAGCCAGGCTCAAGATAGCCATGCCCCCTTCTACTTTTCAATTAGCACACTCCAAAGTAAGTTCACTGCAGTGTCAGAGTTAATCCCCACAAGTAAAACACCTCTTAGATACTTCTATCCGGCACCTCACTTTCACCCACTGATATATGACCCAGAAGACTGGCTAAATGAAGATTAATTAGCTTTGTTTGTGAAGGGAAATTATGCAACGGTGTTTGTGCATGCATGTGAGCACGTGTTTGTGTGTGTGCACAGATAAGAGTGTAAAATTATCAAGTGTGGTGTGAAGAGCAGAGAGACGGATAAACAGAAAAATGGACAGAGCCACAAAGTAAAGAAGGAAGGCAGAAAATAAGAAGAATACACTTGCTTGGGACGGAGGATAGTAGAGGAACGTATTGAGAAAGGGGTTGGTAGAGAGAAAGGCCTCTGAGGTGATAACAGTCGTTCTGCGGTCATCCATCTTTTGGCATCAGTTCATCTGATTCCATATCATAATAAAGACCATTGAGTACAGACGTGTGTGTATATATGTGTGTGTGTTTTGTGTGAAACTATGCATGTATATATATATATATCCATCCATCCATCGTTAACCGCTTATCCAAAATCGGGTTGCGGGAGAACTGGAGCCTATCTCCGTTCTCATTGTGCGAAAGGCAGGTTACACCCTGTATTGGTGACCGGCCTATCACAGGGCAGAGCAGTTACGGGAAGGCTGTCTTGCTCAAGGACACCTCAAGAGGCTTCTCTACAGGCGCTGGGATCGAACCTGCAACCGTCCCATCGCTCCACCCACTGAGGCATGCCGCCCCCGCATGTGTGTCTATATATATATATATATATATACATATCATCTATA